>ML787461.1:42056-56897 GCA_009831015.1 Picea engelmannii | reverse complement strand
AGATAGAAAAAATCGCAAATTGACATTGTCTCAGGGTGAGTACACAGAGAAGGTGTTGGAGAGGTTTAGAAAGCATAATGAAAAACCAGTTAGTATACCTTTGGCCAGCCATTTCAAATTAACTAAGAAAATGTGTCCCAAGACACAAGAGGAGATAGAATACTTGTCTAGGGTTCCTTATTCATCAATAGTTGGCAGCTTGATGTATTCAATGGTTTGCACAAGACCAGATATTGCACATGCAGTGGGATTTGTGAGCAAGAATATGAACAATCCAGGTAAAGAACATTGGGAGGCAGTAAAGTGGATTCTCAGGTATTTGAGAGGTACTACTACTCATGCATTATGTTTTGGAGGTTCAGACACTTTTCTACAGGGATATGTTGATTAAGATATGGCAGGTGATAAAGACAACAAGAGGAGCACCACAGGGTATGTTTTTACTATAGGTGGAATAGCAGTAAGTTGTATTTCGAAACTGTAAAAGGTTGTTGCACTTTCAACAATAGAAGCAGAGTATATTTCTGCTACATAGGCTAGTAAAGAAATGATTTGGTTACAGAGGTTTATGGAGGAATTGGGAAAGAAGCAGGAGAACAATAGGTTGTACTGTGACAGTCAGAGTGCCATTCACCTTGCAAAGAAATCAGCCTTCCATTTGAAGACTAAGAATATATAGTTGAGGTACCACTTCATATGATTTTTCTTGGAAGATGGACATTTGAAGTTGGAAAAGATACACACTAGCCAGAATCTTGAAGACATGTTAACAAAGGGAGTAACCAAGGAGAAACTGAGTTCTTGCTCAGTTTCAGTTGGTCTTCAAGAATGAATATGAAGATGAGAAATTTTCCAAGTCCAAGGAGGTTCAGATTCCATCATATACAACAGTGGTGGATTTGTTGAGATCAGTCTCCAAGTGGGAGATTGTTGGTTGTGGAGCCTGATTATCTTCCCAATTCAGAGGTCTTTTACTTTCAGCCATGTTTATACCCCATGAACTATTTACACCCCATAAGTATGTACACTCTTCCACGCGGGGGATTGCAGAGGGGGGGTACCCCCTCTGCGGGGTCCGGGGGGGCTATCCCCTCGACTAGGGGGTCTGGGGGAAAGTAGGCCCCCAGAGGAAAAATTGCCTTGTAAATGTATATTGTAATTTCATTGTAAATCTGGACCACTCATTATAAGGTTGCAGATCTAACGGTAGAGATTATGTTAGGGTTTTTTCCCCTAGAAGGCAACCCTCTTTTATGAGGGAAATGTATTGCGGCTTTGGTTGATGGTGAATATTGTATTCTAAGATAGGATACTGTGAGAGAAATAAGAGGAAGTTATAGTAGGTTTGTTGTAGGTTGTATCCCTTCATATGTTGGATAATAATAAAGGAAGGACCTAGCAATTTCTCTAGTGGACGTAGCCCACGCTGGGTGAACCACGTAAATCTGTGTCTCTATTGTATTGTGTATCTTCTATGTTTTGTTTCTGCATTTGTTTTATTTTATTGATCCATGGTTCTATTTTTCTAATAGGTACAAACCTACTTTCACGTTCCCTTGTCCCTTTAAACATTACCCAAGTGACTTCTTCTATTGAGTGACCTAGAGAGAGGGGTTGGTTTTCACCGTGTATTTCTTTCTTTCATCAACCAAATAGGTCCTAGGACATCTCCTTTGGAGAGAGGTTTTCCTCCTCCTAAAGAGAAAGAGGTACCGTATTGGGGTGACACTGATAGGGCTACCTCTGTGTTACGTCAATCTAATCTTACTTGGATTTAGAATTTGGGAAAGTATATATTGTGAAATAAAATTTTTGGTTCCATTGTCGGGGAACATCGATTCAATCTTCCTTGAACGACATTTTTCGGTAGATCTTTATCCAAAGACATCATTCACAAATATTACCTAGAGAATCCACTGATGGTGATCCCCTCATCCCTTTTATAATCTCAATAATATTATCTCATGACTACACAAAATTCAGGGAGATATACCAATCCTCCCACATATTACAAAAGAAATCCTCTGAGAAACTCTCCTGTAGTAAAATCACTCTTTGGAGGTAATATTCCCTTAAACACAATTTCTAACACTCAAACTCAGACCCATAATCCAAATCAGGTTAATAACCAAAAGAAATGGTCATCCAAACTTTTTAAGTCATTAGACATGCAAGAATTCCATGATACCCTCATAAAATGCCCCATAAGTATGCGAAGTGGTTGCCTAAGTTCATTGGTAATGATGTAGTCAACAATGAGGATCATATGAGCAATTTCTAGGCCTTTTTCATACTTCATCCCATCAGTGATGATGTTGAAGACTTGACAGTGAAGTTTTTTTCTACTACCCTCTATGATAGTGCTAGAAGATTGTATAATGGTATTCCTAATGCTATTATTACATCTATGGATAAATTAGAGGAATAATTCCTCAAAAGATGGAGTGTGAAGGAAGACCCCAACATGTTGCTAAAAAGGTTTAACAATATCATAAAAGCTAATAATGAAAATGGCATGGAATACCATGATAAGTTTGAAAGGCTAGTACAACATATCCCAACATTCCACCATCCTTGGAACAAATTTCTTCTCTTTCTTTACACCAAGGCCTTTATAGGACAAATGGGTTTCCTTATCAGAGACAAATATCCTAAAATAATCCAAGAAGCCTGTGAGATGGCTATGAATATTGAAAATAACCTATCATCATGCAAAGTAGAACCTTTCTCCTCCCCAAGAGTCAATATGGCTGCTAAACCCAAAGTAGTTCACAATGTTTAGGCTGCATCAGATATTGGTGTGTTGGCCCTCGACCAAGTTATGTGGAAACATTTGTCAAGTTTGACCACCTTTTTGGAATTTAACAAGCTAGTCGAAGATGGAGCATCCAGGTAGAGATGAGATTGTAGGATCTCACTTGATTTGTGGACCCAACAAAGCATTCATTAGGATTTTGTATTAGGTTTTATGGGATATTGGCCCATGGATTTAACCATGATTAGGCCTTTTTGTAAATGTAAAAGTATAAATAAGAAATAATGTAATGTAGTAAGGTGTGTGCAATTGTCTAAGTGCAAGGCTAAGTGCAAGTAGTTCTAGGTTGATCAGTGCAACAGACTGTGTATGTAAGGCTCTGTGCTTAGTAGAAGAGTTGGATTTGTGCCTCGACCTGATTTTGGGCAGTTGGATCTGGTGCTTAGTGCACAGATCACCTATCTGGTGCGAAGCTTGGATTTGTGTCTTAGTGCACAAGAGAAGAATAATGTAAGATATTGAAGACTAATAAAGAAGAAGAAGTCATTGGTGGACGTAGCCCCACACTGGGGTGAACCACGTATATCATGTGTTGATGGTTCTCTTTGTGCTATGATGTTTATGCTGTGAATATGCTTAGTACATTGATTGTTATGTATGATATATAGATCTATGAATTCTTAGTGTTTTATTCATGTTGAATATGATAGATATAACTTATGATGCTAAGTGCGATGTGTATTTGGTCATTGTTATTGCAACTATCTATCCTAATGGTTTGTTTTGCGGTGTGAATGAAGATGATAAACTATTGCATTTTGTTCTTAAGTACCTTGCGAAGTAATTATAATCATAGATATGTTTCCCATCTTGGTTACAGACATATGAGTCCTGTAACCTCCCTGCCTCTACCTCGGGTGATACTTTGCCTGCTTCGCAGGTGTTTCCGATAGGGACGATAGTTAGGGTTTTGTTGGTGAATTATTGAAGCGTTGAACTCTGGGTCTTCCCCTATGCCAACAAATGGTTCCCTTGTTAGGACCTGAAACTGTGATTGTTGGCAACTAAAAGAAAAGAGAATCTTTGTGGGTAGATTCGTTGTTGTAGTGCACAATACTCTACTTGACTTGAAAAGCTCTGTTCTAAGAAAAGAAACCTGACCTAATGAAAAGAGGTAAGATCTTGAAAGAGGTAAAGATTTGTACTTTGATAAGAGTAAGATAAGAGGAAGTTTTTGTTTTGAAAGCATGAATCTATGTATGTTTGATAGATTTTGTCCTAGTCTGAAAGCTAAGGAAGAAAGAGTTGATATGAATAAATCTGATATAAATAGAGAAATATATGTTATTCCTATGCATAAAAAGATTTTTGGACTAATAATTGGATGCAACAACCTAGAAAGAATTTTTGCAGATTGCAGGTCCAACACTATGATCCTAGTGTGCAGTACAAGAGAAGTTGGGGAAATTACAAGAGAGAGAGAGGATTGACACTATCTTATAACTATAGAATACCGGGACATCTTGCTAAGGAATGCCCTGGTGCAGGTCCTATTTGTCTTTATTGTAAAATTGTTGGTCATGAGGTTGAGGATTGTCCAAGAATGATTTCTCAAGTTGAAAAAGTGAACATGAATCAAGAGAATAAGAGCATGTTAGAAGATTAGAAAGGGAAAGAATCATAGAAAGTTTAAACTCCATTAGAACAGTTAAAATAAGCAATGAATGATCACAAAGATGTCATCTTATCAGAGATCATGAAAGAAAAACAACATATAGGTACAATAATAGGAGACTTTGGCATAGACTGTGTCTTGGGTGAGAGAACACAAGTGAATATTATGACAAAAATCACTCGGAAAATTTTGGGAAATCCAACTATAGTATTTTCATTGGGAAGAATAGTATTATTCAAGGGAAAAATGATAATCTTATGTGGAAGAGTTACTAATGTACTTGTTATTATTCATGGAATATCAACTAAAGAGGAATTTGAAATAATTAAGTTTGTTGAGAATAATGCCCCTTTCCCCCTTTTCCTAACTAAGACTTGGATTGAGAAAGATCAGATCAGAAGGAAAGTAGAAGAAGTAGCTAAAGAAAATAAAAATAAATAACTAAGGGATTTCATAGCTAGGAAAATATATCAACTGATAGAAGAATGAGAAGTTAAGTAGAAGCAATAGAAGGAAAGACAATTGGTTGTCGAAGTTGAAAGAATGCAGGAAGGGTTGAAGGACCTATCCATGCAAGAAGAAAGTATACCCATCTAGGAAGCGGTAAGGGAAGGAATATTAATCTCGAACCCTTTGAGAGAACATCATCAACATGAAGTTACTACACTAGGAGAAGATAGGAATAAAAATGGAAAGATAAATCTAGAAATAGTTAGAGAGACTGAAATCATAGAAAGGAAGGAAATGAATCTCAGTAGGAAGACATTAAAGTTATAAAAACTACAGGAAGTTATAGAGAAAAACTCGAAGGAGGCAGCTTATAGGCTCTGAACCTTGCTGGAACAGAAGAACCACACAAAACAAGACTTCACCTTGGAAAAGCTAGATGACCATTGGAGGTTCCATGATCATTATAATGATGCTCCAGAACAGCTAGGAAACAAATTTATGGGTGAATAAACCACATTTGGGACATTGAGACCATGCCATAATGAACAAATTCACAATGATGGAAGCATTCTTGCCTGTTAGAAGAATCTGTTACGACACTTGGTTATTTAACCCATTGGTCGTTGTGCTGGGACCACTTGTCACCATCTGTGATTAACTATGCTATCAGATATTTGATTGTGTGTCGAACTGTGATTTCAGAACCTAGACCTCACCATCCGTTGTTTACTCCATCTATCTATTCACCTACCCAAAAATATTTGTTTAAAAGAGAGAATGTTGGGAGAACATACTGAGTTAGAGAAGTCCATTGAAGAGGTCTTTAAGATGTTTATGGATGATAGAGCTATGTCTGAAGGTGTTCAGGCATGGTCAACTAGGGGACTGCAGGCTTCCCCTTCGACTAGATGATTTTCGGGCCGTACTAACCCCGTGATTGAGAAGTGAAGTAATCATCAGGACGATCTGGCTAATGCGAAGCAGATCCCATTGATATTATTGTATTATATCCCACCTTTGATCGGTATGGTTAACCACGATAGCATCCCACAGGACTATGAGTACACTTTTATCACCGTGTACATTTCGAAGGGGATATGCGTAGTTGGAAGCCAGTTGGGACAAATCCCATCCCCAAAGAACAATGATTTCAACCCTGGAGATAGAAAGAACTATGTCATCATCGCACCTCATAGATATTTGACAAAGACCACTGGGAAGAAGCCTCGCATCATTGCCCATTTGTGGATAAAGGAGTTGGCATAGTTGACTATACTCAACATGATGAATATTCCTTATTTTGGCTGACAACATGAGGTTAACGTTTGAGTTTAACTCCTCTTGTCATGCTATCATGGTGGGTACCTCTGGCTTGACAGAAGGACTACTATGGATCTGACGTTGATCCACTTGATCACGGGATTAAGCATGCAGGGACTCGACTCTCAGTAGTTCTACCCAGGGAAGACTTTAGATCACTCCATGGCACAACACATAAAGGGGGCATATGGTGAAGCTGAGAATGGAAATCAAGGCTACAAGGTATCCTCTATCTAGGATGGTGCAATGCACCTCACTTGCCAACTCATAGCTGGGAATATTGTAAGAAAGAATCGCCCCACATAGGTCACTGAGTTTGTGGTGGACCTTGCAGGAACATGCGTGGAGGGGATGCATATGAATTGGGTGAGTTACCTCGTCAATGAGATTGAGAAAGACTATCGCGAAGCATAGGACCAGGGATACGAGTTCCACTTCAGCTGTCTACTCATGTTGATTGCATTTGTCTCTTGGAAAGTGACAGAAGGAGCTACCTTCCCGGAGATTGACCCCTCGAAGCTATTGGCCATGAGGTTCTCAACCTTATGGTATACAAATGATATTTCGAAGAAATGATAGTCGAGCACATTGTTCCATTCCTACTATCGGAAACTGAAGGTTTCCATTGAGTCATTCCCACATAGGACATTGCACACTTTGAACCAATACATACCACTAGATAAGTTCCATGTAGATCCACATTTTATTTATATCACTGTGCACAAGGATGAAAGAAAAGAAGATTTACAGTCTTACTATAAGTTGAGAGACAAAGACATGGAGTAGATCATAAAGGAGTGGCCGGAGAAGTTTCGTGTACCTGTTGATGATGAAGAACTCTTAGACCTTGACATCATAGGAAGCCCCTTGGTCACCCAGTTTGATCATGCAGGACAGTCAAGTGCAAAGAAAAAAAAGAAAAAGGAGGAAGTTCAGAACATAGAGATTGATGAGGAGGTCAACGCCTCAGAGGAAAATGGACCTGGCTCGCCCATAGGAGGAGGAGGAGATGAAGTAAATAAATAAGTATGAGGGGAAGAAGGACAAAATGAAGGAGAAGGAGAAGCTACACCACTGAAGGCTCCCCCTACCAAGGCAAAAACACCGAAGAAAAGGAAGGTTTCTCTGTAGAAACCCTCAACAAGAAAGAAGACTTGTGTGATTAATCCCCAGCTAGAGGCTATGCTCCAAGAGGATGATATCAGTCTAGTCCATAGAGAAATGGAGGACGTGTCCAAAGATATATTACAGATATAGGAGGAGATGTATGTAAAGGTTGAGAAGGAGTTGAAGGAGACACAACGAGCTATTCAAGATACTCGCATAGTATCTACTACGCCTTCCTCGTCAAAGACTGTGGAGTTGGGAAATGAACTAGCCCAACTTTGAAGACTTGTAGATGCAATAGAGGATTGAATTCAATGAGTCAAATAATAAAAGGAGAAGGCTACAAAATCCTTGAAACAATAAAAATAAGAGATCTTGGAGCAATTACTGTTGGTTGTGGAGCCTGATTATCTTCCTGATTCAGAGGTCTTTTACTTTCAGCCATGTTTATACCCCATGAAGTATTTACACCCCAAAAGTATGTACACTCTTCCACGCGGGGAAGTACAAAGGGGGGGTACCCCCTCTGCGGGGTCCGGGGAGGCTATCCCCCCAGCTGGGGGGTCTGGGAGCAAGCGGGGGTTCAGGGGCAAAGCCCCCGAAGGAAAAATTTCCTTATAAATGTATATTGTAATTTCATTGTAAATATGGACCGTTCATTATAAGGTCACAGATCTAATGATAGAGATTATGTTAGGGTTTTTTACCCTGGAAGGCAACTCTATTTTATGAGGGAATTGTATTGTGGCTATGGTTGATGGAAAATATTGTATTCTGAGATAGGAGACTGTGAGAGAAAGAAGAGGAAGTTACAGTGGGTTTGTTGTAGGTTGTATCCCTTCATATGCTGGGTAATAATAAAGGAAGGACCTGACAATTTCTCTGGTGGACGTAGCCCACACTGGGTGAACCACGTAAATTTGTGTCTCTATTGTATTGTCTATCTTCTTTGTTTTGTTTCCACATTTGTTTTATTTTATTGCTCCACGGTCCTATTTTTCTAACAACTGGTATCAGAGAGAAATGTAACTCGCAGGAAAAGAGGGTTCCTGGTTCAAGTGGGAGCAATGTCGGAAGATGGAAAGTTTAGGGTCGAGAAATTTAATGGCCAAAACTACCAGTTATGGAAGATGCAGATGGAAGACTATTTTTATCAGAAGGATCTATTCCTACCATTGGGTGGAATAGAAAAGAAGTCGGTGGCTACGAAGTATGAAGAATGGGAGATTCTTGACAGAAAGGCTCTAGGAACGATACGACTGAGCCTGGCAGCATCGGTGGATTTCAATATTTCAAAAGAAAATACAACGAAGGGTTTGCTGGATGCATTGGCCAAATTGTATGAAAAACCCTTGACATCCAATAAGGTATTTCTAATGAAGAGATTATTTAATATGAAGATGTTGGAAGGTGGGTCTATTTCAAATCATTTAAATGATTTTAATACGGTTACTAATCAACTAACTTCTGTAAAAGTGGACTTTGATGATGAGGCCAAGGCTCTTCTAATATTGTGCTCATTGCCAGAAAGTTGGAACGGCTTGGTCATGGGTGTAAGTAACTCTGTCTCTGGTTCAAATACTCTAAATTTTGATGATGTTGTTGTTATTATCCTTAGTGAGGAAATGTGATGGAAAAGCACAAGTGAGACATCAGGAAATGCATTGAACATGGATAACATGGGAAGACAAAAGGATAGAGGAAAGGGTTTTGGGAACCATGGGAATTCTAGGAAGGGAATATCCAAATCCAGACTTGGAAAGATAGAGTGCTGGAATTGTGGGAAGAAAGGACATCTAAAGAAAGATTGTAGAGCTCCAAAGAAACAAAGAGATGGATAGTAGGAGAGAAATCAGGAAGCAAATGTAACAGGTGATGTGTTACAAGATGCTTTGATTCTTTTTGTAGATAATATTTCTAAGTCTTGGGTAGTAGATTCAGGGGATTCATCTCATGCCACACCCCATAGGAAACATTTTCTAGATTATGTTCAGGGTGATTTTGGACAGGTTCATTTGGGTGACGATGCACCATGCAAAATTGTTGGCATGGGAAAGGTAAAAATAAAGCAACACAATGGAAACCAATGGTTGTTGAAAGAGGTAAGACATGTTCCAGATTTAAGGAAAAATCTTATTTCAATAGGGAATTTGGCAAGTGAAGGTTGTGTATCCATATTTACAGATAAGACATGGAAGGTCATCAAAGGATAATTGGTGATAGTGAAAGGAGATAAGGTAGGTACACTGTATTTATGTACTGGTAATACTGAATCTTCTATATCTTTAGCTTCTACAGGAGTGGATACAACACTATGGCATCATAGGCTTGGACACATGAGTGAGAAGGGGATGTAGATACTTCAAAAAAGAAATTTGTTTCTAGATCTTAAACAAATTGATTTGGACTTCTGTGAGCATTGTGTTTATGGAAAACAAAAGAGAGTCAGATTTCTCAGAGTCGGAAAAGAAAAGAAGAATGAAAGGTTAGAGCTTGTGCATACAGATGTATGGGGACCAACTTAGGTATCATATCTTGCTGGCTCTCATTATTACGTTACTTTTATTGATGATGAAACTAGAAAAACTTGGGTTTATTGCATTCGATAAAAATATGATGTTTTTGATACTTTTAAGAAATGGAAAGCTTTAGTTGAAAATGAGACAGGAAAAAGTTTGAAGTGTCTCAGATCAGATAATGGAGGTGAATATTGCAACAAGGAGTTTGATGATTACTGTTCATGCCATGGGATTCATAGAGAGAAGACAGTTCCAAGAACACCACAAGAAAATAGTGTGTTAGAAAGGATGAACAAGACAATCATGGAGTGTGCAAGGAGAATGAGATTGCATGTTGGTTTGCCCTTACAGTTATGGGCAGATGCTGTAGATATTGTTGTTTACTTAATAAATAGAGGACCTTCAAGCTCTTTGGATGGTAGAATTCTAGAGGAGGAATGGACAAGAAAAAAGGTAAACTATTCTTTTTTGAAAATTTTCGGTTGTGAAGCATTTGTCCATATTGATAAAGAAAATAGAACAAAGCTTGAGTCTAAATCCAAGAAGTGCACCTTTATTGGATACGGTGTTACTGATTTTGGTTATCGATTATGGGATTATGAAAATAAAAAAATCATTATGAGTAGAGATGTCATATTCAATGAGAAGGTCATGTACAAAGATCAGTTGCAGGGAAAGAAACAAGAAAAATAAAAACAAGAATACACAGTGCTTGATGAGATCACTGAAAAAGAAAATTACAAAGGAACCAAAAAATCAAAATGTACAACAACAGGAGCAACAGGTACCTCAAAGACTTACAACTATTTTTAGAAAATCTACCAGGTTAAGTTTACCCCATGAACGATACTCTCCTTCATTGTATTATTTATTGTTGATTGATTCTGGTGAACCAGAATGTTATGAAGAGGCAATCCAGGTAGACACCAAAAGGAAGTGGGAGCAAGGTGTGAAAGAGGAAATGGATTCCTTGGTAAATAACCATACTCGGGACTTGGTTCAGTTGCCTACAGGAAAAAGAGCATTGCAGAATAAATGGGTTTACAAGTTGAAGGAAGAATATGGAGGAGAAAAGAGGTACAAGGCTAGACTTGTTGTAAAAAGGTTTTCACAAAAGAAAGGTATAGATTTTGATGAAATATTTTCTCTTGTTTTTAAAATGACTTCAATTAGAACTATTTTAATTCTTGTGGTAGTAGAAGATTTGCATCTTGAATAGTTAGATGTAAAAACATCTTTTCTCCATGGAGATTTGGAGGAAGAGATTTATATGCAGCAACCACAGGGGTATGAGGTCAAAAGGAAGGAGAATCTAGTATCCAGGTTGAAGAAGAGCTTATATGGCCTAAAGAAAGATCCAAGGCAATGGTATCTGAAGTTTGACAGGTTTATGACAGAAAAGGGTTATAGTAGATGTCATTCCGATCACTGTGTTTATTTTAAAAAGCTAGAAAATGGAAGCTTTATTATCTTGCTATTGTATGCAGATGACATGCTTGTTGCAGGGTCTAATATGCAAGATATAAATGTGCTCAAGAAGAAATTATCCAATTCATTTGTGATGAAGGATTTGGGTTTTGGAAAGAAAATCCTTGGTATGAGAATAACAAGAGACAGGAAAAATCACAAACTTACATTGTCTCAGGGTGAGTACACAGAGAAGGTGTTGGAGAGGTTTAGAATGCATAATGAAAAACTAGTTAGTACACCTTTGTCCAGCCATTTCAAATTAACTAATGAAATGTGTCCCAAGACACAAGAGGAGATAGAATACATGTCCAGGGTCCCATATTCATCAACAATTGGCAGCTTGATGTTTGCAATGGTTTGCACAAGACCAGATATTGCACATGCAGTGGGAGTTGTGAGAAGATATATGAACAATCTAGGTAAAGAACATTGGGAGGAAGTAAAGTAGATTCTCAGATACTTGAGAGGTACTGCTAATCATGCATTATGTTTTGGAGGTTCAGAAATTGTTCTACAAGGATATGTTGATTAAGATATGGCAGGTGATAAAGATAGCAGGAGGAGTACCACAGGGTATGTGTTTACTATAGGTGGAACAATAGTAAATTGGATTTCGAAACTGCAAAAGGTTGTTGCACTTTCAACAACAGAGGCATAATATGTTGCTTCTACAGAGACTAGTAAAGGGATGATTTGGTTACAGAGGTTTATGGATGAATTGGGAAAGAAGCAATAGAATAGCAGGTTGTACTATGACAGTGAGAGTGCCATTCATCTTGCAAAGAACTCAGCCTTCCATTAGAATACTAAGAATATACAGTTGAGGTACTACTTCATACGATCTACCTTGGAAGATGGACATTTGAAGTTGGAAAAGATACACACTAGCCAAAATCCTACAAACATGTTAACAAAAGGAGTAACCAGGGAGAAACTGAGTTCCTGCTCAGTTTTAGTTGGTCTTCAAGAATGATGATGAATATGAGAAAATTTTCGGGTCCAATAAGGTTCAGAGTCCAACATATACAATAGTGGTGGAGTTGTTAAGATCAGTCTCCAAGTGGGAGATTGTTGGTTGTGGAGCCTGATTATTTTTCTGATTCAGAGGTATTTTACTTTCAGCAGTGTTTATACCCCATGAAGTATTTACACCCCAGAAGTATGTACACTCTTCCACTCGGGGGAGTGCAGAAGGGGGGTACCCCCTCTGCAGGGTCTGGGGGGCTATCCCCCCGGCTGGGGGGTCTGGGGGCAAGCGGGC
This sequence comes from Picea engelmannii, assembly GCA_009831015.1. NCBI lineage: Eukaryota > Viridiplantae > Streptophyta > Pinopsida > Pinales > Pinaceae > Picea > Picea engelmannii. The sequence goes on along the minus strand of ML787461.1, from coordinate 44,340 downwards.
CCCCAGCAGGGGTTTGGGGGAAAAGCCCCCGAAGGAAAAATTGCCTTGTAAATGTATATTGTAATTTCATTGTAAATCTGGACCGTTCATTATAAGGTCATAGATCTAACGATAGAGATTATGTTAGGGTTTTTTTCCCTAGAAGGCAACTCTATTTTATGAGGAAATTGTATTGCGGCTATGGTTGATGGAGAATATTGTATTCTGAGATAGGAGACTATGAGAAAAAGAAGAGGAAGTTATAGCGGGTTTGTTGTAGGTTGTATCCCTTCATATGTTGGATAATAATAAAGGAAGCACCTGGAAATTTCTCTAGTGGACATAGCCCACACTGGGTGAACCACGTAAATCCGTGTCTCTATTGTATTATGTATCTTATGTGTTTTATTTCCACATTTGTTTTATTTTATTGTTCCACTGTCCTGTTTTTCTAACAATTACAATTTTCCTGGTACTATGTAACCGCTTATGAAAATGAGTGAGATGAGTTCCAAGAAATCCTCGAGGAAGACAAAGAAAATATACAGAAGGAGAAGGACTAGCTACTCGCAGAGAAGACCTACAGTCAAAGAAGTGGTGAGAAAATCACTTCGCTTTGTGCCAAGATTGGCATAGGAGGAACATGAAGCAATCGAGGTTCAACTGATGAAGCTCACTAAGGCCATCCAACACCTTCAAACAAGGGTAACAAATTTGGAGATCCAAACAATACCAAGCACTTCGCAGAAAGTGCGCGACCAGAAGGAGGAAGCCATTAATAGTGAAATCGGAAGAATCAGAGCCCTTGCCTCAAAATGAAAAAATCAAAGAAAAATAAGTGTGTAGACTTATGAGTGCCTCACAGAAGACCCGGAGATGAGGAAACTGGAAGCACAGCTACATGAGGCGCAATAGCAGGCACTGTCAATACAGGCACAGATGAAGTCACTCACTGCAGTTGAGAGAATGAAGAGATAAGAAGAATGGTGCACGGCCTAGGAGCATATTACTGCCATCTAGGGAATAGTAATGGAGGTCACAAAAAGGCTACAACCAGTGCAAGATGAATCCTACACAGTTTTTTAAGAGATCGAAGGACAAGGCTCGGAACTGGACCAAGTGGTTGCGATAGTGGAACAATGCCTGGAAGGGTCTGTTACGGAGCAAATGATCCAGGATTTCATTGAGTAGGAAGCTCAGGTGAAGCAACAAGTTGAGGCAACTTGATCTAATATTAAGGCCTTTGAAGTAGCATTTCTCAGACCTAAGTGACTCGGGACACATCACAGGTGAGTGTTGGGGTCTTGTTGGCCGTCAAACAAGTTTTGAGGAAATATTGGTTAGGTTTGACCACCTTTTTGGACTTTGACAGGTTGGTTGAAGATGGAGCACCTAGGAAGAGCTGAGATCACGGGATATCACTTGATTTGTGGACCTAGGAAGAGGTTCATTAGGGTTTTGTATTAGGGTTTATGGGATTTCGGCCCATAGGTTTACCCATGATTAGGCCTTTTTGTAAATGTAAAACTATAAATAAGAAAGAATGTAATGTAGTGAGGTGTGTCTAATTAGCTAAGTGCAAGATAAGAACAAGTAGTTATGGTTTTCTTAGTGCAACAGACTATGTATGTAAGGCTATGTGCTTAGTAGAAGAGTTGGCTCTGTGCCTCGACCTTATTTTGGGAAGGTGGTGTTGATTAAGGTTGGTTGTCATTGATGTCAACCCTTGAAGAAAGACCCGTAGCACAAAGGTTTGGGTAATGGACCCAATAGTGTTTGATGTAAATATGACTCATTATTGTTTTTTCATGGTTGATAAGAAGTAAATATGGATGAAATCCAAAGTGGTCCCCTTATGGTGAAAGCCCTCATGGGAAGACGCTTTGTGGAGTAAGAGAAACCATGCTTAATTGTGGAATAATGAGATGAAGGAAAGAGAATTTGTCAGGGAAAATATCCTATATGGATAGTTCTTGTCATGTCATTTCCAGTGGTATGTGGAACGTCACATAATTCCTCACGGTTAGAGAGTTATGACCATGAGAAGTTGAGACCCCAGGTTTGGGTAATGGACCCAAGTTTGTTTGATGGGTAATGGTATGAGTTATGAAATAATTTCAGATAATACTATTCTATATGGATATTACATGTTATGTCATTTTTTGTGGTATGTAGAACGTCACATAACTCCTCACGGTTTGAGAGTTATGGCCTTACGAAGTTGGAGGACCCTCATATGTCATCTAGAAGCCCCAAAAGGTCAAAGTAATCAAAGTGGTTTAAGATATTTTAAAAGGTAAATAAT
>ML787461.1:20800-34541 GCA_009831015.1 Picea engelmannii | reverse complement strand
AAAGGTCAAAGTAATCAAAGTGGTTTAAGAGATTTTAAAAGGTAAATAATAAAGTGAAGTGATGAATGTATTATAATTCAAAGTGAATACAAAATAAATTATTTCAATAATAATTTTAATGGAGAAATTAGAAGTGGACCCAATCCTAAAATAAGGAAAGTGGGGCCAAGTTACCTAGAAGATGTTTTTAAGGAAGCTACTTGGAGAGTATAAATAAGAGGCAAGGATCTCTCATTTGAATCAGACTTGAGCATATTGAATATATATAGGTGTATGATGTATAAAAATGATATCTAAGCTGAAATTTGGAGGAAAGTGAAGAAAAGAAGGCCGAAATGCAAGGAAGGATAAATTCTTTTGATGGTGCTTTCTAAGGTATGTTATTTTTAGGCCATCTCACCATTTTCACTATAACTTTGTTTCTATAATGATTCAGATCCTAACATTTCTATGCAACAGATAAAACCTATCCAAGTATCTTTGTTTAAAAATTCATCTTGTGGGTCCATGTATTGTGGGAGTTACACTCTGTGGAATATAGGGTTTGTGGCTAGTCCTAAAACTAGTCAAAATCAGGTGTTTCAGGTAAACATGTCATAACTTCTTCATAACAGATCCAAATTTAGTCAGACAAAATGTGGTGGTTAGGATATAGTTTGTAGTAGTTTTTGTAATAGTTTCAGATCATTTCATCAAAAATGTTGTGCAGGGCATGCTTTACAAGGTTGCTCTCTAGAATAAGCCAGAATTCAACAAAGTATGTCATTTTTGCTATAACTCCTTTTCTGAGAGGTTCCAAGTAGTGTCACTTGGAGGAATTGAATAAAACACACTGAAGAAGATTGTGTATTAGTTTTATATCTTTATACATTATAGGTTCAAATTTATTATTACTTCAAGTTAGGGTTGTTGACTAATCCAAAACTAGGCATGTGAGACTAAAGAAAAGTTTGATGAAAATGCTAGTCTCTTGCTGTTAAAGTTAAGGAAAGTTTGTAGGAATGTGATCATATACACCAGGTCTATTACAAATCTAAAAATCATATTTGGATGATGAAATTGATGAGGGCCTTTGGTTGAGGTACATGCTGAGTACATGGTTGAGACAAGTAGTTGATGAGTTGGCGCACATACATGAGGTGTATAGTTGATGATGTTGGTACATATTGATGAGTCATAGTTGATGAGTAGTTGAAACATGATTGGTACATACTTGGTACATAGTTGGATGCACTTGTTTATGGTACAGGTTGATTATAGGTTGGTGCATGGTTGATGCACTTGTTTATGGTACAGGTTGATTACAGGTTGGTGCATGGTTGATGCACTTATTTATGGTACATGTTGATTACAAGTTGATGCATGGTTGATGCACTTGTTTATGGTACAGGTTGATTACAGGTTGATGAATGGTTGATGCATGGTTCAGATTTATTGGTACATGTTTACAACGATATATCTCATAGTGATAGTGTGACAGTGGTTCCATCATTCTACTTCTACTTTAGGGTGGCAGGACAGGACAAGGACAGGTGGTTGTAGCCACCTTCTGGTTGTAGCCAGAAAACATTGGGGGTTGTAGCCTCCTTTTGGTTGTAGCCAGAGATTTTGGGAGTTGGATCTTCCCTCAGGTTGTAGCCTGCGAAACTATGGGGTTGGAGCCTCCTTCCAGTTGCAGCTTTAAAACAAAGGAACTTGGTGCTTCCAATGATTGTAATTCTTCAAGACATATAAGAAAAAGCATTCCGTGGTTTTCTCCCAATTTGGGTTTCCACGTAAAACACTGGTGTACTGTGTATGTGTGTGATTGTTTATTTATTACTACTCATTATTGGATAATAATTCTACATTGATATAACATTTGAAGAAAAATTATTATAATTACATTATGACTGATTCACCCCCCTCTCAGTAATCCAACAGGTGGATCTGGAGCTTAGTGTGCAAATCACCTGTCTGATGTGAAGCTTGGCTCTGTGGCTTATTGCATAGGAGAAGAAGAATGTAAGATATTTGAGACTAATAAAGAAGAAGAAGCCATTGGTGGACATAGCCCCACACTGGGGTAAACCATGTATATCATGTGTTGATGGTTTTCTTTGTGATATGATGTTTATGTTGTGAATATGTTTAGTGCATTTATTGTTATGTATGATAGATAGATCTATGAATTCTTAGTGTTTTATTCATGTTGAATATTCTAGATCTAACTTATGATGCTAAGTGCAATGTGTATTTGGTCATTGTTACTGGGTCGATATATCCTTAGGGTTTGTTTTGCGGTGTGAATGAAGATGATAAAATAATTCATGTTGGTCTTGAGTACTCTGTGAAGTAATTATAATCACGGATATGTGTCCCAGCTTGGTTATAGACACCTCAGTCCTGTAAGCCCCCTTGCCTCTACCTAAGATGAGACTTTTCCTGCTTTGCAGGTGTTGCTGAAAGGGCCAGTAGTTAGGCTTTTGTTGGTGCATTGTTGAATCATTGAACCCTGGGTCTGCCCCTGTTCCAACATGGTACTATCTTAGGAAATCCACAATTGACTGTAGATGGCATGCAAAAAAACCCAAGAGTTAATGATGAATATGATTGTCAACATAGAAAGAGCCCAACAACAAGCTCCTATATCTCCTTATAAGTGGAAAATCCAAAGGGGTGGTCAAGGTTTCAAGCCCAAGAATGATCAATATGTCCTTAACACCTTATGCCCCACAAACATGGTAGAGGAGAACCCATGGTGTTTTCAATGTGGATAATCATATTGGGAGAATGAATTCCCTTTGAATAAAGGTGAACATGATCAAGTCAAGATTATCAACCATACCATTGAAGAGACATGATATTTATTTAATATCACACCTTAAAAACATGAATAAGGCATAAAAGAAGCAACCAAAAAATCTAGGATGGTGGTAATCAATAGCCTTAATCAAGACTCAAGAGAGAGGTTGAAAAAACAAGAATTCCAAGTGCATACTAGGAAAAAGTGAATGAACCAACATCCCTCTACTAGACCTACAACTTTACAAACAAAACCTCTGCCTATGAACATGCTCCTTCTTAAGACCTCTTCTAAGGATAACAAGGTTGACTTAAATTTAGACTTGGAAGGAGCATTGGCTAAAATGCAAGTAATTATTGCATTGAAACAAATTATCAAGGTTCCATCCATGGAATAAAAGTTTGAATTTTTTTCCAATGTGTTGGACAAACCAATAGACCCTCCTATTATGTTACAATTAGATCATTTCATGGTTCAATATGATGGACACCCACCTTTGTTTATGTCATTTCTAGTAAACAACAAATGTCTCAACAACCATATGCTTGAATAAGAAGCAGGTACCAATATGATGTCTTTGAAAGTTATGGAGAAACTAGGCCTAATGGCTACAAGACCTTATAGAAATGTGTGTGGTTTTGAATCCATAGCCATACCTACTCATGGGGTAGTTGAGAATGTTGAAGTATACCTTGGTAAATATCTAGAGAGAGTGATCCATATGGATGTTGTGGTGGTAGATATCCCTGATGTATGGGGCATTCTTTTGTTCATGAAGTTCATTGCAATGTTAGGTGGCACATTAGAGATGGATCTAACTTATATCAATGTGCCTATGAAATATGGATGATTGCATGCCTTACAAACATGAAAATGGCCAAGGATCATGTACAAGATATTGAAAATGATACTAAGATCAGTGAAACACATGAACCAATTTAGGAAAGCCTTCCTACATTTTCTCCAAAGGATTTTCCTTTCACCACCGAGGAGGATTTTGACCAGATACAATGGCCAAAGAACCAAGAGTATCAACAACTCTTAGATAAATATTAGGAGAAATAATTTGGCTCCGTAAAATTACTAAAGAAAGTGGATAATGATATATTGATTAAACCAAGACGATAAGAAGTCCTTATAGAGGAATCCCACCCTCCCCCTCAAGAAAATACACTAGGATGATACAAGGAACAATGAAGTTTGAATAAAAAGAGTATCCAGAGGGAGACATGGTATGAATGTAGGACACTAATAAGGGTGAGCCTAACACTGTTAAAGGGGATGCACAATTTTGTCTTGGACCCTTCAGAATCAGAATGAAATTAGTGAACGATGCCTACTATTTGTCTACGCTAGAAGGGATAAAACGTCCATTACCAGTTAGTGGATGCCTCCTCAAACCCCATCATGGGGAAGAGACTTGAATTCACAGGTAAGAACATGTAAGTTAGGATAGGTAGGCATTTTGCATCCATTGTATATATCATTTGGATATTATGTTAGTATAGTTGTATTTGAATTTTCATATTGTCTTGATTCATCATGTATATATGTATGCTCATAATCATATGTTAGACTAGAGATGATTTTATCATGTATAAATGAAGGGGTGATATCATCACCTTAGGGATTACTGATATCTTTTGCTGAGATTTAGTAGGCACAAGTCATACTAGAGATATTGAGGTTCTCATGTTCTCTACGGTGAGAAAATGTCCCCAAATTGGAGCCATATGTTATCCACCAGCCTAGGGATAGCTAAGGATATCATGTCTTGAGTAATCAGGTCCTAGACATGGAGTACCGAGAGACAGATGACTTGAGCATGGCCCCAGAGGGAACCTGTTTTCTTCAGTGTAGTCCAATTATCACCAACAATAGTACCGATCACACCATCCTTGACCCAGATGGATATCGGTGGCCAGCCACCTTTTCCAACTATCTCAAAATAGTTTTCCGACAATTTTGGCAATTTACTATTTTTAACAGTTTTAACTTTCGGGGCCATTTTGAGGACCTAAATGAAGGTTTTTTGGTATTTAGCTCCTCAATTATAACCTAAGTCATAATTGAGCCCCCAAAATGAATATCCTCGATTATACCTTTCCAACAGGCTATCACATGCCTAAAACGAAGATCGTATGCAAAAGTTACGACCCCAAGAAGTTGTTGTACTAACTTACCCAAATGGGGCCCACATGACTTTTAGCGCTTCATCTCCTAGGGTTAGGTTTTTGGATGTATAGGGTTTTTGGAATTCTTTCTTATTGTAAAAATTCCTTCAGAGCCTCATTGTAACCTGCTTCTTGCGAATGCACATTGTCGTCACATCACTTCTCAAAGATAAGCTGCCACCATTCCAGCAAGCTTGTTTCCGCTGCATTTTATAGTTTCATCTTATTTCATTATTGAATAGAAAACCAATTTTATTGTATCTCTATTATTTTTTGTTAAGAACCTATTAATAATCTGTATTCATTTCATTCTTCTCATAAACTCTAGATCAGTGGTATCAGAGCGGTCTACTCCTTGTCATCTTAATGCATGTCCCCAATGAGGTCAGATTCCAAAGCGTTGGGTCTCGAGCTTGTTTCTCTTGAGGATAGAAGCTCTTGCATGCAATCCCTCATGCAACATAGGAATGAGATGATGGATAGTTTCACGCAAATCCTTCGACAAATAGAAATAGGTGATGCATCTTCTTCGAACGGAGGCACGACCCCCTTCAAGGTACAAATAAACTTTGATATTCCTATATTTGAAGGTAAGATAGACACAGATGTTGTAGACAAGTGGTTGAGTATACTAGAAGGGTATTTTTCTATTCATAATTTTTCGAATAGAGAAAAGATTACTTTTGCGCTCCTCAAAGCCATTCCCCATGTTAAATATTGGTGGGAAACTTTCTATGAGAAAAAGGAAATAGAGGAAACCTCATTATTTTCAGTCACTACCATTTGGGAATCCTTCAAAGATGATATTAAGGAACAATAGTACCCTGTCAGAAGTTATGACAACCTGTATACCAAATGGACCACACTACGGCAAGAAAGATACCAAGCAGTGCCAGATTTCACAAATATCTTCCATACCTTGCACACCAAGTTGGGTATCAAATATTCAAAGTGACATATGGTTCTCAAGTATCATGGTGCTTTGCATAGATACATCTAGAACAAAATGGAATTTCTGGACATCTCATCCTTGGGCGCGGCCTACCAATATGCTATCAAAATCGAGCAGAAACTCAAACAAAAGATGCGACAATTTGGGCCTAGGAACCCCTCACAACAAAAGCCAGGAAAGGGTGTCCCCAACCCACCGAACAAAGGACAGAGAAAATATGGATAGTATTAGGACAACCAGTACATGCCACAAGTAAAGAAGAACACTGGAAAGACAAAGAAAGATAATGGGAAGTGGTGCGACTTCCATAAGAGCCCTTGGCATAATGCTACTGACTGTCGCTCAAAGAAGTCGCTAGTGGCCAAAGTGAAAGCCTCTAAATTAGATGCAGATTCTAAATCTGAGATAGAACCATAAAGGGGAAGATGTATCATTGACGTGGAACCCAGTGCCACCGTTGCTACCACCAAGCTCTAGCCTGGTGAACCAGACGAGCCAAAAGAAGGAGAGCACCTCTTCCATCCATAGATGTGGGTAAAAGGCACCCCACTGCACTTCATCATTGATAGCGGTAGCCAGAATAACCTCATCTTAGCAGAGGTCATCAAGTGGATATCCCTACCAACAACTTCGCACCCACAACCCTACACCATTGGATGGCTCCACCAAGGAAGCGATCTCCATGTCAGCCAATAGTGTCAACTATCGTATGGCATCAAGCCCTTCAAAGATGAGGTATTGTGTGATGTTTATCCTCTTAAAGTTTGTGATGTTAATTTGGGCCAACCTTATTTATGGAAATGTCATTCTATATATGAGTCTAGGCCTCATAGTGTTATTATTACTTTGAATAGGAAATTGTACAGGATACCTGAGGCAGTCCCACCTAGTGTTATTTCCTTGATATTTTCTAAGCAATGTAGGAAGGTCATCTCTCAGACGGGGAAGTTTGTCTTCTTTGTGATTCGTTCTCAGAATAAGCAAAATATTGCAGCCACATATAGGGTCTCTGCGGCCGACCTCTCCACACAACAAAAGTAAGTAGATAAGGTCATGGAAGAATACTCAGATATCTTCTCCTCACCTACAGGGGTACCTCTGCACTGCCAGGTCAAGCACCCCATCGATCTGACCCCTAGCGCACCACTGCCCAATGGGCCAGTCTATCATCGCTCTTTGCTAGAGAATGAGGAGATCAAGCGATAGATACAAGAACTTCTCCACAAGGGGCACATCCACCCTAGATCATCACCTTGCAAGAGCCCAATCATGTTGGTACAGAAGAAATATGGAACCTGATGACTCTATATTGATTACCGGGCTCTGAATAAAATCACTGTCAAAAACCAGTACCCGATTCCCTGAATCGATGACCTCCTTGATAAACTCACAGGGGCCAAATACTTCAGTAAGATTGATCTAAAGTATGGCTACCACCAGGTCCCGATAGAACAAACAGATGTATGGAAAATTGCCTTCAAGTCAAAGGAAGGAATTTTTGAATGGTTGGTCATGCCCTTTGGTTTGACAAATGCTCCAGCCACTTTCATGAGGATGATGGACGATATCCTGCGACCATTCACCAATAATTTTGTAGTGGTGTATTTGGATGACATTCTAATTTACAACAAGACTTGGGCCGAACACTTGCAGAATATTCAGCAGGTTTTGCACACCCTACGGAAGCACAAGCTATACACCAACTTGGAAAAATGCTCCTTCAGCATGGACAGGGTCCATTACCTAGGCTACATCATTAATCAGTATGGCATACATGTGGATCCAGCCAAGATCTAAGTCATTCGTGATTGGCCAGCCCCAACAACACTCACTAAGCTTCAGAGCTTCTTGGGACTTGCTAATTTCTACCGCAAGTTCATGTTGGGTTTCTCCCATATTGCATGGGCCCTCAGCCAAATAAACAGGGGTGGTAGTAAGGAAAACTTTACATGGGGCCAGTCCCAACAACAAGCATTCGATGATTTTAAGCAGTGCTTCTGCTCAGCCCCAGTACTTTCACTACCAGAGATGCAACATCCCTTTGAGATCGAGACAGATCCTTCAGACTATGTTGTGGGCACTATTCTCACTCAGCACGGACACCCCATGGAATATCATAGTGAGACACTATCAGATACTATCCGTAAGTACCCTAATTATGACAAATAAATGTACTCCATTGTGAAAGCATGCCTCTAGTGGAGAAATTACATTCTTGGGAAGGAGAAAGTCATCCACACTGATCATAAGCCACTACAGTTCATGCAAACACAGAGAAAATTGCAGAATGTCTGCCATCAAAAGTGGTCCACATACTTGCAACAATTCCACCTCAACATCAAGTATAAAACATGATGCACCAATCGTGTCATTGATTGCCTCAACAGACCTCTAGTTGCAACACTCACCACGATGCTAGACTCTTGTGGCCATGAGACATCCGGATGGACCCAAATCTATGAGACAGACCCTAACTTCGCCACCACCTACCAAATGTTGGGTGCAATTGCAGTTGTCGATAATTTTCATCTTCAAGATGGGTTGTTGTGTTGTATGGGCCATATCTGTGTTCCATAAAGTGAGTGAGAAAAGATGATCTGGGAAGCCCACTACATTCGGATGGCAGGACACTTCAACATCAAAAAGACAATGGTGATGCTACATAAACATTTCTACTGGCTGAAACTTTGACAAGAGGTCGACAAGTATAGCAGGTCCTGCACTGCCTGCGCTATTGCCAAACCGACCAATAAGAAACAGGGCCTATACATCCCTCTTCCTACTACTGAAAGGCCATGGGAATCCATCTCAATGGTCTACATGTCGGGCCTCCCATCCACCAAGCAGGGAAATGACTATGTTTTTGTGGTTGTTGATTGTTTTTCTAAGATGGTGATTCTAATTTCCTGCAAGAAGAGCATCATAGTAGAGGCCACTGCCAAGATCTTCTTTGAACGAGTCTAGGTACATTTTGGAATCCCACAAACCATTGTCTCAGATTGGGATAGTCGATTTCTCAGCACATTCTGGTCAAGCCTCTGGTCACTGCTGGACACCAAGCTCACCAAATCCACGACCTTCCACCCCCAGATAGATGGCCAAACTGAGGTTGAAAATCGAATGATTGTGCATATCCTTTGCATGTATAATTCAAAGCACCCTCGCACATGGGATTAGAGCATTCCCTATGTCCAACATAGCTACAACCGAGCCTTGCATAGCTCAACTGGCCACAACCCCTTTCAGGTGGGGTTGGGATTCCAACCATTGGGTCCCATAGATGTTGCACTTCCCTTTGTGGTCACCTCGACTGACTCATCTCCTACTCCAACTGAAGCTGACAAAGAAACCCAATTCATTGAGAGGATCCATCACATCTGCCAATAGGTTCAGGATATCCTACAAAATTCCAATGACAATTACAAGCAACGCCATGATCAACATCGGGTACCGCATAAGTTTCAAGTGGGTGACAAAGTTTGGTTGCACTTGCAGAAAGAATGCCTTACAGGACCCCATTGGAAGCTTCACCCACTTAGTTATGTAACATACACTATCAACAAGGTTGTGGGGGATAATTCTTTTGATCTCAACAGTCCTCCTTTCCTTGGCCTGCACCTAGTGTTCAACATGGATCTCCTTCGCCCTTATTTCCCACCATTATTGGACACCTCAGAAGTAGAAAAACAAATGACACCAACAAAGCTAAACCCCAACTGCATACAACAAACATCCAATGATCATATTGTGGATAGATAGATCAAGGGCACTTTACAACAAAGGATCCAACTTTATCGAGTCGTCAAAGTAGGGCAACTCCTGCACCAAGGCAAGTGGCTCACCTAGGGCCAAATTCAGCAGAAATTTCCTCATCTAATGGGGGAAATCAATGCAATGGAGACCATTTATTCCTAAGGAGGGAGGATTGATCCATATGGATATCGATGGCCACCCACCTTTTCCAACTAGCTCAAAATAATTTTCTGACAATTTTGGCAATTTACTATTTTTAGCAGTTTTAACTTTTGGAGCCATTTGAGGGCCTAAATGAAGGTTTTTCAGTATAGAGCTCCTCAATGATAACCAAAGGCATTATTGATCCCCCAAAATGAATCTACTCAGTGATATCTTTTCAAAGGGATATTAGACGCCTAAAATGGATATCGTATGCAAAAGTTATGACCCCGAGAAGTTGATGTACTAACTTACTCAAACGGGGCCCACATGACTTTTGGCACTTCATCTCCTAGGGTTAGGTTTTTGGATGTCTAGGGTTTTTGACATTCTTTATTATTGTAAAAATGCTTTCAGAGCCTCATTGTAACCTTCTTCTTGTGAATGTGTGATTTCGTCACATCTCTTCTCAGAGATAAGTCGCCACCATTCCAGCAAGCTTGTTTCCGCTGCATTTTACAGTTTCAACTTATTTTGTTATTGAATAGAAAACCAGTTTTATTGTATCTCTATTATTTTGTGTTAAGCACCTATTAATAATCTATATTCATTTCATTCTTCTCATAAAATCTGGATTAATCGTGTTCCTAAAGTATAAGTTATTCTTGATCCATGAGGTAATGAGTGTTATACATAATTTTGGTCACCCTAGTGATGATTTCACAAACATGTGTTCAGGATCCTAACATGAATTCTTGCCTAAGAAAAACTACTTCTTTCCTCCTCTACAAGGATGATTTTTAGAAGGGGTTCATAGGATGTACATATTACACCGTGCATAAATCTATTATTTCTGCAGGCTACTCTATAGCTGGCCCGCGGGATTTTTGCAGGCTTCTATATAGGCAGGGTGCGGTGGCATTCCAAAGCTAAAAGAGGAAAGAGGTTTCATGAAGTTTCTAGAAGGGGAATCTTATAGAATGTGAGGTGGCATCCATATGGTTGCAATCCTACTAGTTTCTCTGATATGGTGGGATCATCCTCATCCCTTTAACCACTTCACCTTCTCCTATATAATCATGGGCTTCTCATGGAAAAGGTTAAGCAATATTAAGCAGAGAATTGATGAAAGAATAGGATGAAACCTATGTGAAGAATCTTGTTCTTAGTGATGCTTGAGGCCACTATTTTCCCATCAAAATTTTGTGTATTATCTTCATGCAAATTTTGGAGCAAGTGTATGTGTGTGTTGGAATGAAGGACCACTAAAATGGAACTTGCAACATCAAGGAAATTTGGTTGTATCTTCTACTTTTCATTAATATAATATTGTGGAATGCCTCTTTCCCATAAAATGATTAGTGTTTTATTACATGACTCCTTGATCACATGTTTAGGTTTTCATTAAATTCTACTATTGCTACTTTCACATTGGTTGGTTTGTGTTGTCGTAGGTCTAATTCTACAAGAGCACTGGAGTGAAGAAGGGACAACAAAGATATAAGGAAGCGATTCATAAGGTATGATATCTATTCCTCCTTTGGTAGTAAAATCAATGATCACTACTTAGGGAAAGTGTATTGTTCCATCTCCTTTTTTTCTAGATCCAAGTGGATCTAGGGGGATTAGTTCATGTCCGCATCTACCAATTTACCCAATAACAAAATTGGTGACTCCATTGGGGAAGAACAACTTGATTATGGTTTTTTGTTTGCCATTTTCTTTTGACCTATTATTTTTACTTGAAATCAATCTATGAGTCTATGGGAGATCCATTTAGACTCTCTAGGTTTGAAAATCCACTTGGATGATTTACCCTTTTCTCCAAATTTATTGATTTTTCAAACACTTTTGTACTGCACCTTATAGATAGTTTGCTGAAACCTTTTATTTCCACATCCTGCTAGTTTATTTCAGTGTGGGATTTCCACACCCTGTATGTTTATGGCATGCATAAAGTATTCATTTCCGCATTGTGTTATACTGTCAGCCTGCGGTGGCGTTTGAGAAACTTTTTTGGTTGGGTTTTGGCCTCTGTTGTTACCTAGATTTTCTTTAGTTAGCTGGGAAAGGATTTTTAATCCTAGTTCTTAACTTTTTCTGACTGTTTAATCTTGCTCTTGATTGGTTTCAGAGATCGAATACCTCTCTTTTGATATTTTTCCATTTTTGGTTTTTGGTTTTTTATCGACAAGGGTATAATCTATGGATTTGTCTCTGAGTGCTTGCTCGATTAAAAATATTTGATTGGATTTGAAGTTTTATGTTGGTTACACATTTTGGATTGTTTAACGATCGGAAGACCATTTTTTGATTCACATTTGTAGAAAAGGTTTTCTTGTCATTTTTTTTATTTTTATCTCCATTGAAAGATCGATTTGGGTGCTTGTTGAGTATTTTATTTTCATTGATTGCTTATCCTTTCTCGATTCCATCCCTGTTTTGGTTTTCGAAAGGAAAATATTAAACTCTTTCAGTCTTTTAGGTAATCATTTATACAAAAAATATTGGCATTCAAAAAATTGAAAGAGAAAAAATAGTGAAATTACATTGTTGATGATTGTTTGGTATTACATTCAAAGAAAGAAAGTATATTTCATAGTTTACACCATTCCAGAAGTATCTTCTCCTTACTGTAGATGGAATTCATCGAACGAAAAGTTGCATCATTCATTTTCTATTTGCATATTGTTGGTTCAAGGTCTTACACATCATTGATTTCATTCTCGTCTCCCTCTTGAGTAACAACAACCTTTAATAATATTGCGAAAATCTAAAACTTAACTAGTAATTTTTCTAGGGCTCTTTGAAACCAACATTATCTAGGCTAGATATTTGGAATAGGAAGTGAGACACACTCTCCAAAGCACAAAACACACAATAACATCTTGTGATAGGGAGTGTCAAATTCTATTTGCAACATTTTTTCCTGGGAAGCCCTTCTCACACAAGGGTCAAACCTGAGGTCGCATTGATATTAGCAGAGTTACTCACCCTGCTTTGTTGGTCTCAGTGTAGAGATTGTGCATATTATGGGGGTCACTTGAAGGTTGTTGATGGGTGAAATTGACCGTCCGTCAACTGGGAGAGTGGAACCGGTCCGAGGTTGTCTAAATAACCCAAGCCGTTTGGAATGGACCACCCTGACGAGTTTAACGGCTCCGTTGGCTGCTCTAAGGTCTCCTATGAAAACCAAAGAGAAATGATCTGAGCTAAGAAATCTTACTAAACTAACTAAAACAAACTAAACTATATCTGAATACAAGAAAACTAACTAAAATAAAGGAAACTAGAAACTAATAAAGCAAACTAAACTAACTATGCTAATCTAACTATATACTACTAACTATTATATATACAAGATACTAATTATGATTATAATAACTCAAATCAACTATCTAATTATCAGCTACAATATTCCTTATTCGCAAATGTACACTATGGACAACCTACAGATTTGGTTAAAACCTGCAAAACTCATATGTATTCTGCCCTGAGACAGCCAAGGATCTCTTTTTTATCTTTTATGTTTTATGAAAAGGAAATAAAAACTACTGAAATTAAATGATCTAAAATGTTTACTGAAATTAAACAATGTAATATAAATCTAACTAAACTATCATTTATATTATACTAATTAATCAAAGCAATAAACATCTAACTAATTGACCTGGAAACGCTCCAAGTCTGCCTTGTGTAAGATGACTTCTTAAGCTGGTTGGAGGAAGAAATTCACACCATTTAGTCTTTAAGATTCTCGGAAACGATCAGATATGCTGCTCCTTGAAGTATGTTACAGGACAAACAAGACATAAAATAAAATCATAACAATCTTCTGATGATAAATCTCTGCAATAAGGGAAACCTATTATGCAGAAAACTTATATAACAATTCAATCTATGAAGAAGACAAAGCTATCATTCATAAAATGAATC
>ML787460.1:812000-845747 GCA_009831015.1 Picea engelmannii | reverse complement strand
GATTAGCATAGTCACTAATGAATTCCATTGATGTTATGCACTTGTAAATGTGATAAAAAAAGTTGGAGGCCCTAATTGTTCTTGTATAGAATTATGGAACATAATTCTTTTAATTCTCTCATGAAAATGTCTACAAGTACTTTACCTATTTGGTATGTATTATTCTATTGCAATCACCTCCTCAATGAAACAATGATTTTCATTGTTTCGTTCATGAATTGTTGCAATGCTTTCTACACAACATATATATGGAAAGGAGGGTTGATGATTGATCATGTCAAGCCCATTTGGGATCATTTATAACCTCATGGTCTAATCTATGTAAGTGAAATTCATAGTGATACAAGACTCTCCTCAAATTATGAAAGCGTACTCACAATAGGTAGTAGTTTGTTACATCTTATTTGGTTAGGTGTTGCAAACTATGACACTTTTCCATTCTAAAATGTTATTTTGCATGCAACACATATTTTTCTAGTGGAGAACATTCTATCATTTAATGTCAAGATCACATATTATTTTTCCACATATTGTGTGAAACATTTAAAGTTATTTGGGAAACAAAATTCCTCACATATTGCACATGCGATCCTAGGGGTCCCTTCAATTTGTTTCACATAAATTTTCTTTGATCTTTCTTTCCTAGATGGGAATGCCCAATGAATTCCCTTTGTTTTTCATTGTTGCTATTGTGCAGTGTTTGTTTTAATTTATGATATGTTATTTTGGGCCTCTTATTGGATCGATGGTGAGTGGGAAATATGTAATCTCATTTGTTTCTTTCACATATATGCCTTTTGAAATTTTGGTAAGTGAGCCTATAATTGTCACTCAAAATTGGTTTCACTTGATTCCAAGACATATTAAAGATGAAATCACTATTTTTGAGCACCATTGTTTGCTTGCAATATACATGGTGTAGATATTGATGTTCCTTGCCACTTCCCATATGCTCTTTCTGTTCACTAGGAAATGTGTTAGTGCATTTATTTTTTTCATGTGCGACTTGTTTCAATTTGTGATAAGTCATCTTTATTCTTACTTGGGCTTCTTGCTACTTGCTGACAAGAGAAGTAAAATTCATCATCACAATGTGAATCAAGTATATGATGATGTTCTTCTAGTACACATATAGGAAGCATTATGCAATCATTGTTACTCTTTGAACTTGGAAGTTTTGTAATTGTATGACAATAGATTCCATCCTATTTAGAATTAGTGGGGATAGTTACAATGCACAGTGCATTATTGACTACAATTTTCTCTTAGCAGTGGTTCATAGTGGATGCGTGATGCATCTATTTTAAATGATATCACATCAAATTTTTTATCACAATTTGAATCAAAAAAATAGAATTTGACACTGTTATTTGTAGGGAATGACCAGAGTTGGATATTTACTTTGAATATGATTTATATCTACTACAAACAAAATGGCCTACCCTCTATATTCCCCTTCTTATATGTCATTTCCATATTTATGAGATACCCTTTCCAACTTCCAACTATTTCCATACTTTGTATGAGATCGATTGTCAGGTGTTGTTGCAAGCAGTGTAATACTTTCAAATCGCCACTCATAATTGCATTGCAGAAGGATTGCACAATATAAAGTCTCAAATATTGTACATCAAAATCTATTGCTATTGAATAACAAATTGCATTGAAGAGACTATCCTGGCAATTATATGCACTAGTTGTTGATATGTTTAATCCATGAGAATGCATATGATGCATAATACATTTCCAATGGTATTGAAGGTATTTGCGCATGAGGTACAATAAATATTAGATCCTACAAAATTTCATGTAGATAATTTTTTTTATAAAGTAATGGTTCGTAATGACCACTAAGAGTATTAGCATCATGGAAGAAGATGAAATATGCATATCTATTTGCTTTTTTATTTAATAGAAAATATATTGTTTTCCTTGTTAGTGACCAAATTCCAATTGATATATCTAGCCATTTGGATAGACAATTGTATACAAAATTTATCTCCTCATAGCCCTCTATCATTTTCATTTAGGGTTGTATATACAAACATTTTCATCTTTCAAAGATATGTCTAAACGTCATGAATTCTATGTAATTGATATAGAAAATCAGATGCCATATCATTGTTGGCCCTCGACCAAGTTTTGGAGAACCTTGGTCATGTTTGAGCATTTTTGGGACTTCGATAGGCTAGTTGAAGATGGAGCGCCCAGGTGAAGCGAAGATCACGAGATATCACCCTCTTTTGCAGGATTTTTGGGGATTAGGGTTTATGTAACGGGTATGGGATGTCAGCTCATGGGTTTACCCATGTTTAGCCCCATTTGTAATGCATAAATAAGTAGTTAGGTGATGTAAGAAGGAGTCAATTGTAAGCTAGTGAGAAAAGTGCAAATAGTTGTAAAATCTTTGTGCATACTGTGTGTTGAGAACTTGCAGAGCTAAGTGCAAGTGATTGTAAGAAGGCCCTATGTTGTGCCAAGCTCGGGGAAGGAGGATCTTGCGAGGTGCACACAAATCTTATGTCCTATGCGGAGTGGGTTTTGAGGCTCTGTGCATGTAAGAAGATTAAAAAAAGATAATAAAGAAGACGAAGAGTTGGTGGACGTAGCCCCACGTTGGGGGTGAACCACGTATATCCTGTGTTGTGATTGCTTGTGTTATTGATGTGATTTATGCTTAGTATTGAATATTTATGTATGTTAGATGCATTTGATGTAGTATCTTAGTGCTTAGTGATCTGAATAAATGCTAGGTATGATCTATTTCTATGTGCTAAGTGCTTGGATGTGTTAGATTTTGTTGAATACTGCGTTGTTCTGTAATTAGGGTTTTACCTGTGAAGTGGATAAAGGGTTAAAGACTAATGAATGTTAACTACTAAGTTCTCTATTAAGTATTGTGATCACAGATCTATGTCCCAGCTAGGTTGTAGACACTTGAGTCCTACAACCCCCCTGCCTCTACCTTGGGTGAGACTTCATCTTCTTCACAGGTGTTGCCTAAAGGGCTAGTAGTTAAGGTTTTGTTGGTGCACTATCGAAGTGTTGAAACCTGGGTCTGCCCCTGTGCCAACAAATGGTTTCGTTGCCAGGACTTGAAACTGTGATTGCTGGGAACTGAGGAAAAGAGAAAGCTCTGTGCATAGATCTGTTGTTGTAGTGTGCAGTACTCTACTTGACTTGTGAAGATCTGTGCTAAGAAGAGAAGTCTGATCTGAAGAAAATAGGTAAGATCTTAAATATTTGTGCTCTAATAAAGGTAAGACAAGTGGAAATTTTTGTTTCGAAAGAATGGACCTAGGTATGCTTGATATATTTTGTCCTAGTCTGAAAACTAGGGCATAGCTAGAAGAAAGAAGATATGATATGAATAGATCTGATAGAAATAGTGAAAGATATGTTATTCCTATGCATAGAAAGAATTATTGGACTAACAAGTGGATGCAGGATCCTATAAAGAATTTTCGGCAGGTCTATCACTGTGATCCTAGTGCTCAGTACAGGAAAGGTTGGGGATCGTTTAAGAGAAAGAGAGGATTGCCTCTTTTTATAGTTTCAGAAAACTAGGACATCTGAATAAGGAATGACCTGGTAGAGGTCCTATTTTCCTTTGTTGTAAAGCTATTGGACACGAAGTTTTAGATTTCCCTAGAATGATTTCTAAAGTTGAGAAGATGAACATGAGACAAGAAGACCATGAGGAAGGTCAAGAGACTAAGAATATACTAGAGAAGCAGAAATAATATGAGGCTATATTATTGCAGATGAAAGAAACACTGGATGATCACAGATACATCAGTTTATCAGAGATCTTAAACGAGAAAGAGTGCGTAGAAACAAGAATAGGAGACTTTGATATAGACTGTGTATTGTATGCAAAAATAAAGGTGAACATTATGACAGAAAGTACTTGGGAAATTTTGGGAAAGCCTACTATGATTCTTTCATTGGGAGGAATATGATTGTTTAAAGGAAAGATGATAACCCTATGTGGAATAATTACTCATGTACCTATGAGTGCTCATGGAACATTGACAGAAGAAGAATTTGAGGTCATTAATTTTGTTGAGAACAACGCCCCTTTTTCACTTTTGTTAGGAAGGAATTGGATTGAGAGAGATCAGATCCGAAGGAAAGAAGAAGAAGAAGCTATAAAACAAGAAAAAAGAAAGACTTACAGGATTTCATGGCTAGAAGAATAGCATGCTTAATAGAAGAATAGGAGGACAAGTTGAAGCTACTAAGGGCTAGAGACTTGGCTGTCGAAGTTGAAAGAACACAAGAAAGCTTAAATAACCTATCCATGTAAGAGAGTAGAGCACCTACTCCAGAAAGAGTAAGAGAAGAAGTATTATCCTCGAATCTTGTGAAATATCCTCAACAACATGAAGTTACTATGCTAGGAAAGGATAAGAACAAGAATGGAAAGAGGAATCCAAAGGCACAAATCACAAGAAAGAAAGAAAGAAATCTCAGTAAGAAGAAAGCAAAGCTAGAGAAATTGCAGGAGGTTCCAGAGAGGACTTCGCAGAAGGAAGGTTTGCATAACTTGAACCTCGCCAGAATAGCAGAACAAAAGCGACTGACACTTCACCACAATGAAGAAATATGACCGTTGGAGGCGTCCCGACCATTAGAACGACACTCTAGAATGTATATAAACACAGTTATTTCTGGAACATTCGCCATTGGACCGTTGGAACCGTGCCATAATGGATGGAATTGTATTGATTAAGGCATTCTTGCCCGTTGGAGGATTATGTTAGGATGTTAGCTAGTTAACTCGTCGAATGTCTTACCAGGGACACTTTTACCAATTGTGATTATCCGAGCCCACAGATAACTAATTTCTTTCGCACAGTGCTTATTGAGACCTCGCCACCCATTCTGCTTACCTTGAGTGATTGTCCACTTACCCAAGATATCTTATCTTGAGTGACCTTAGCGCAGTAGAGAAATCCTTTGAAGATATTTTGATTGACCTTATGGCTGAGAAGGTCCTGTCCACATGAGTACATGCCTCGTCGACGAGAGGAGTGCAAGTATCCCCATCGCCTGCACGTCGATTTGGGCCATCTCAAACTGCGACAGAGAAATGAAGCAAGCATTGCGACGACTTGGAAAACGTGAAGCTCATCCCATCAATCCTGCCCAACTATATCCCACCTCTGGGTGGCGTGGTTATTCATGATAGCATCCCGAGAGACTTCGACTATACAATGATCACTGCGTACCTCCTGAAGGGGATACACGCAGTTGGATTGCAATTAGGAAAGATTATGATGCTAAAGATCAGTGATTTCAACTTGGGAGACCACAAGAATTATGGAATGCTCTCCCCACACAAGTACTTGACCAAGAAAATAGGGAAGAAGTCAAAGATAAACCCCTAGCCATGGACCATGGACATTGCGAGATCAACAATCCTTAACGTGATGAAGATACCACACTTCGGTAGACATCAGAAGGTTACCGTGTGCGTTAAACTCCTCCTATCATGCTACCATGGTGGTTACATGTGGTTGGATCAGTGCATCACCATAGATCTAGCATTGATCCATTGAATCACTGGATTGAGCATGGAAGGACCCGACCCTTAGGATTTTTACCCATGGAAGGCTGCAAATCGCGCCCTAGCGCAGCGCATAAAAGACACTTACGATGATGTAGAGAAGGGGAAGTAGGGCTACAAGGTAGCCTCCATCCAAAATGGTGTAGTGCGCCTAGCTTTCCAGTTGATCACTGATAAGCACTTCGGGAAGAAAATACTAACACAGGTCACGTGATTCGTTGTCAACCTCACAGGAAAATGCGTCAAAGGGATGCAAATGAACTAGGCGAGCTACCTCATCAACCAGTTGGAGAAATATTTTTGTGAAGCACAAGACCAGGGCTATGAGTTTCATTTTAGCTAGTTATTGATTCTCAATGCCTTCATCGCTTGGGAGATGCCGGAAGGAGTGACCTTCCCTGTTATTGATTTGTCTGAACCACTGGCCACGAAGTTCACTATGCTCTGGTATTCAAGAGACATGGAAAAACAATGGCAATCCAATACGGTGTTCCACACATATTATTTACAGCTGAAGAGGGCCATTGAATCTTTTCCTCACATTACGTTGAATACTCTACACAGGTTCAGGCCACTTGCGAAGTTCTGTGAAAATAGGCATTTCATTTACATCACTGTGCATGGGGACGAACACAAGGAAGAGCTCCAGTCCTATTAAAAGCTCACAGAGGAGGACATGGAAGAAATAACCAAGTAATGGCCTATGGATTTCCTTGTACCAGTCGAATAGAAATAAATCTCCGACCTCGACGTCATCAGAAGTCTTGTAGTCACTCGCGAAGAGTATGATGGACCCAATAACAACAGAAGGAAGAAGGAAGAAGTACAGGAAATGAAAAAAACATCAAAGGAAACTACACCAGATTCACCAAGAGGAGGAGGAGATGACGAAGTAGATCAGGAAGAGAACGAAGGGGAAGAAAACAAACAATAAACATGGCAAAGTGACACAGCCTAAGGATCCCATCACGGAGGCTGAGACATCCAATAAAAGAAAGGTTTCCCCAAAGAAACCATCAATACGAAAGAAATCAGGAGCAAATAAACCTCCATTACAGACTGTACTCACGGTGGATGATATTGACCTCATCATCGACATTGTATCAGATACCTTAGAGGAAATTTTGCAGTGAAGTGAAGCCAAACAGAAGACAATGTTTGATAGGATCGAGGCAGAGCTCAAAGGGGTACAATGGGCTCTTTATTTGATCCGCGTAGTGTGTACTGCGTCGTTGTCATCAAAAGGTATAGAAGTAGGAGATGAGCCTTCCCAACTATGAAGATTAGCATATTTGACAGAGGCTCACCTTCATTGGGTCCAAGAGGAAAATGAGCAGGCCACAGAGGCCTTAAAACAAGCAAAGGAGGAATCCTTAGAGAAACGTCGGATTGCACAGCAAGAGAAAGATGACCTCCAGGCGAAGTTTGCAGAGGATACAACGCACATCCAAAAGGAAAAAGAATAGTTGCTCGCAGAATAGATGGGATTCAAGGAGGCAGTCACCAGATCACTTCACTCTGTGTCAGGCCTCACACAGATAAAATAGGACACAGTGGAGAGTCAAGTGGAGAAGCTCGCTGAAGCTATTCAACGGCTTCAAGAAAGAGTGTCATAACTGGAACTGCAAGCAATGCCAAGAACTTTGCAGGAAGTGTGAGACTAGAGAGAAGAAACTTCCAGGAGCGCAGTTGAAAGAATCAAGGCATTGGCTTCAAAATGAAAGAAATTAAGCAATCGCAGTGCGCACACCTATGAGTGGCTCGCAAAGGACCCAAAACTAGGAGCATTAGAAGCTAAACTTCAAGAGGCAAAAAAACAAACAACGACAATGCAAGCATAGTTGAAGGTACTGTCATCAGTTGAGAAGATGAAAAGGTCACAAGAACAATGCGTAGTTCAGCAGTAGGTCTATGCCATCCAAAGTAAAGTCATGGAAGTGACTGAGAGACTCCAGCTGGTATAGGATGAATCCTTCACACTTTTTGAGGAGATCGAAGGACAAGGTGCACAGCTGGAACAAGTGGTCACCACAGTGGAACAACGCTTGGAAGGACCTATCACTGAGAAAGTCATTCAGGAGTTCGTCGAGTAGGATGCTCTGACGAATAATCAAGTCGAGGCAGGTCGATCCAAGCTCGAGGCCTTCGAAGCAGAGTTTCCCATATCAGAGTGACTCGGGACAAGTCACAAGTGAGTGTTGGGGGGTTGTTGGCCCTCAACCAAGATTTGGAGAACCTTGGTTGTGTTTGACCCTTTTTAGGACTTCGATAGGCTGGTCAAAGACGGAGTGCACAGGTGAAGTAGATATCATAGGATCTCGCCCCCTTTTGTGGGATTTTTGGGGATTAGGGTTTATGTAACGGGTATGGGAGGTCGGCCCATGGGTTTACCCATGTTTAGGCCTCATTTGTAATGTATAAATAAGTAAGTAGGCAATGTAAGAAGGAGTCAGTTGTAAGCCAGTGAGCTAAGTGCAAATAGTTGTAAAGGCTTTGTGCATACTGTGTGTTGAGAACTTGCAGAGATAAGTGCAAGTGATTGTAAGAAGGATTTGTGCTGTGCCAAGCTCAGGGAAGGAGGATCTGGTGAGGTGCACACAGATCTCCTGTCCTATGCTGAGTGGGTTTTGAGGCTCTGTGCATGTAATAAGATTGAAATAATATAATAAAGAAGACGAAGAGTTGGTGGATGTAGCCCCATGCTAGGGGTGAAAGACGTATATCCTATGTTGTGGTTGCTTGTGCTATTGATGTGATTTATGCTTAGTATTGAATCTTTATGTATGTTAGATGCATATGATGTAGTATATTAGGGCTTAGCAATATGAATAAATGCTAGATATGATATATTTCTATGTGCTAAGTTCTTGGATGTGTTAGATCTTGTTGAATACTGCGTTGTTATGTAATTAGGGTCTTACCTGCGAAGTGGATAAAGGGTTAAAGACTAATGAATGTTAACTACTAAGTACTCTATTAAGTATTGTGATCACAGATCTGTGTCCCAACTAGGTTGTAGACACTTGAGTCCTACAACCCCCCCTGCTTCTACCTCGGGTGAGACTTCATCTGCTTCGCAGGTGTTGCCGAAAGGCCCGGTAGTTAAGGTTTTGTTGGTGCGTTGTTGAAGCGTTGAACCCCAGGTCTGCCCCTGTGCCAACAATCATATTGATATGAATTTAACGCTTCTACATTGTCGTTGCATAAACAAAATAGGAATTTATCTATCAATCCATTTCGTAGCTCAATTGAAAAATAGTGAAAATGCAATACAACTTGAAATTCATCAAATAGACAATCCCCGGGAGTGTATAAAAATGCATGTAATCTAAAAGGACCATTGCTACTCAACATAATGCCTTCAACATCTATTATCTTTTTCATCTTCTAATTTGTGTTTTTCAAGTTATTACTAAGTTATGTTTATGGTACTATAGAAGCAAGGAAGAAACAACAATATAATATTGAAAATGCACACCTGTTTTTTTATCTCCTTCAACTTTTTGTAGTTGATATAACATGTTTTTGAAAAGAAAATCAACAAACAGTCTTTAATTACATTAAATACACATTGTGAATTAAACAATATTACAATCCATCCTCTTGGTTTTCCTTGTTGAGTATTATTATCTTTGTGAAATATGAAAGGATATAAGGAATCTATTCTTTATGCCTCTTGAATTCCCAGTAATTCATTATTTAGTAAATTTCATGATTAATGCATGTTGTGAATGCATATGGCTAAGAAACCATCTCTGTGAACGTGCATGGGTTACTCGATTGAGTAATAATTTCTTGTAATTTTGGAATACTTTGCATAATGGGTTATATTCCTTTGAATGTATATGTAGAGAAACTCGACTTCTTGATTAAAAGCTCCGAGAAAGACAAAGAATAGATTGAATAGATCTTTACTTGGGAAAACTATTACTTTCTCACATATTATCCATTCTTTTGGTCTGGTCATGGTCGTGCCCTATACAAAGGGTTTACCATGTACAATATTTTAGTCTCAATGCCAAAGAATTGGGAGCATTTTCCCATCGTTATTTGATAGAAATTCCTTAATGCAAGAGAATTCAAAGCATGCAGGTTGGTGGATCCTGCAAGAGTCAAAATCCCCTTTGTATTTGAATGCTTCCAGGAATAGGATTTTAGAGAGGAACCTTGAGAATGGTGAGGTCATAATGATGGAAAGTCCACATGGAGACAATGTGGAGTCCATGTAACTAATTACGTTGCAAATAGATAGTGGTGGAGGCCTTCAATGATGCCATGGTGTTAGTGTATGAGGTTTTGACCAATGCGAAGAGTCGAAATCAAGAAAAATGTTCCTTAGTGTCAAGATTCATTCTCAATCGTTTATTGGATAGTGAGATTTGATGATCCTAATTGTTTGTTGGGATTAGTGGTTGGGAAGGCTCGTGGGATTAGTCTCATAGGGAATATTTCATGGGAGGTTAATTCTGTGTAGTCTATGGGTCACGAGATGCAGAGAAATTGCATGGTGGGGAAAAGGTTTGAGCCTGAAGGTGCAAAGTTACAAGCCTTGCATGTTGCAGGATATGGAAAAAACCATGAAGTGTGGTTTCATGATAACCCGATGATAAATCCAAAGAACATGAGTTTGAATAAGGATGAGATTCATTGGATTTGCAGAGAGTATTTATGCACCATTAGATCTATCATGACCATTAGTCGATTAAATAACATGCAACTTAGGAACCTATGTTAATTTGGACCATCGATTGGCATCGATGTCCACTGTCCAATCTATTTGATGAGGTTGTTACCTCATGAGGGATAGCTGCCAAGGAGGATGCCATGTCAACATGCTAAGTCATTGTGCCATGTTAGGGGTTCATCCGCAAGGGTAGATGATTTGGAGGTTGACACATGGCCATCATGCATAGGTGGGACCTTTAGATGACTTTGGAAAGAGTTCAAGTGATAGTGAACCGTGACCATTCATCATGCATTGATATTGGATCCAGACACTCCAATATGGAAAAGGGTTAAGCCCAAAGGCATGAGGTAGCAAGCATTGTAGGATGGGGGTTGTGGGAAAAACCATGAAGCATGGTGGAGGGAAAAACCAATGATAAATCTGCTGAATAAAATCTCAAATAAAGAAAAGAGTTGTTGGATTGGTGGGGAGTAGATATGGATCATTATATATGTCGGGCCCATTGGCCAGTTAAAGAACATGTAGCTTAAGAACCCAAGATAATATAGGTCATCGATCGACAAAGATGTCCACCATATGATCTATTGGACAACCTTGTTACATTGTGAGGGCCAGGTGCAGAGGAGGATGCCATGTAATCATGTTGAGTCAGAATGCCTCGTTGGCATGTCATGTCAGGGAATCCTCAACAAGGACAGATGATTTGGAGACTAACACGTTGTCATCAAAACCCTTAGTTGACTTTGGAAAGAGGTCAAGTGATATCCAACCCTGACTTTTCATCAAGCATTGAGATTGGATCCAAATTGTCATATCTATTGGGCGAAATCATTGTTGCAGGCCAGAGCTTGCAGGAGGATTTCACTAAGTTTCCATCTGGAGATGCTGATTTGAAATTGAGAAATTTTTACCTAATTGTCAAGTGTCAATATTAATTGTTCGCTAGATAAAAATATTTTATCTTGACTATTCGTTGGGATCGGTGGTCGGGAAGGCTCACAAGATTAGTCTCACAGAGAAGAGTACACAAAGAGGTTCACATGATCAAGATCATATGAAGAGTATATGGGAGGTTAAGGCCACTTGGTCTATGGAGAGATCACATGGTGTGGCAAAGGGTTGAGCCTGAAGGTGTGAGGCTACAATCCCTACGAGCTATGGGAAAAATCATGAAGCCTAGTGGTGTGACAACTTGATGGTAAATCCCATGAGGGCAACTTCAAAGAAGGACGAAATTCATTGGATTGGTGGGGAGTAGATATGGACCATCATATATGTCGGTCCCATGTGTTGCAAAGTCACATGCAACACATGAAGATCTACTAATGTGCATGTCCTAACCTCAAATAGAATTAAAAGGTATTTACGACAACTATTTTATGTTGCTTACTTTAATTAAACAAAAAATGCAACTAAATATGTTCTCCTGGTTGGCTACATGCCTATCATGCTATAAACCTCGAAATTAATAGGTCCTACAGAAGGACCCAATATTTCATCGTACATTTGTCTCTTTTGGCATGCAAATAATGGCCTTTTATATCTCATAAGTTTTATTTCCTTCTTCTAGCCCTGGGATGGTTCAATCTTTGGGGGGGAGGGGTTTATATGTTTGCACCATCCTTAGTACCACTCTTTGCAGAATTTGTGTTGAGAATTTTTTTTTCCATACCTTTGAAGGCCCTCATCCTATGTTGGGGTCATGTACATAGAGGGATTCATGCATTACTTCTATCACATTGTGTAGGAACCCCTTCTTCTAATTCTCATCAAATCCTATTGTTTTTGGTGTTGCTCACAAAAATGGAAGAAAACTATAGATCAATTTGCATGCACTGGAAAAATTGGTCAATGATAAAGGAGAGAACACAATGAGGTGCTAAGTCGTTCAACCTTCTTCCTCATATTTTTTTATATGCTTTCTATTATACAAGAAATTCCATCCTTTCCACTCCACATAGCCATTTCACATTTCGTCCAAATTTCATAGGCAACTTCCTTTCCACCCTATTACTCCACCCTTCACTACCCCTTTACTAATACTTCATATATATAGTGTGGTATAAAGAATAATTTTAATATTCTCAAGTGGTGGGATGTGGGGATGAGTCTCCCCAGGGTAGTTCTTCCTGCTAGTGCTTAAAATCATTCATATGCCTCACTAAATGATATTATAGAACTTTTGAAGGCCGTATCTTCCTATCTTCTATGTAGCTTTAGTATTTAAGCTACTAAGGGAAGAGGTCATTTATATTTGATATAAATTCATTTAAAGAGGTATATTATTGGAGCTATGGAATTTATTTGTAGCTCAAAAACATCCTAATTTATATCATGAACTGCACTTGATTTAGTAAGGTTCGAGCTTATCATGATGTGTACTTGCAACCTCTTACAACATACATAAAATGTATACCTAATCGAACAAATTACAACATATGTGTAGCCATTCAAGAAAAAATCTACAAGGACCAAGGAGACGAGGTCAAATTGTATTAAGTTATAAGAATTTAACTTGTAATTGTTTCGTTAACCCATTTTTTTTCAATTTGAATTTTTATTTATTTTATTTTTTTCAAAGGAAGCTATAATAATTTCATTTTTTTTTGTGATGCAAAGAAATCAAATATATTTTTCAAAGTATTTAATAGTACTAAATCTCTAATACAATATTATTGATATTTTGACAATTTCCTACTTTCAAATAGTATATGAGTCTGTATGTAATTTGTATGATGATCTTAGAACTCAATTGCAAATATGTAATGAGAAATATGAAACATACAATGTACAAGCACCCCAATGATAAAGAAAGTGTAGATTTTAACCTTGTACAATATTTTACTGCAAATAGATTTTCAATAAAAGAACAAAACGATAGAATGGAAAATACACACATTACACAGATGGAAACCCAAACCGGGAAAACCAACATATTTTATATTCATTCATAGTGATACATTGTTTAAAATACAGTATACATATAGGAGCCAACGACCTCCAAAACCCTAACCTAATGAACTGGATTAGTCAAAAACTCTAATTCCTTAACCAGAAATAGAAAACCATTAGCAAAAACCATTTCTGAAAAATCGCCCAACAATGGACATGAAAATCGAGGTGACATGAAAAACGAGGAAAAAATGCGACATGTTTCCCGAGGAAAAAAAATTTCTCGGGGAGCTTCCCCCCAAATCCAACGCAAGGGGATATCGCCCCTCTACATCCCCCCTCAAACCCCCTTGCATGCCTGACACAACGTAGTAGACACAATAGTTATTCATGCAAAGAATATAACATATACCCAACATTCTCCCACTTGTTGTTTTCTTTGCATACAGAGGGTTATAGGGTTACATAGTCAACAATCCAGGGAAAAAATGCCCATCGATCCTCTACACCAAGATAACTTCTCAATGTTCACAAATTTTGTTAACGAATCTGCAACATTCTTCAAAGTGTCCAACTTCATCAACAACACTTTATTTTCTTAAACCATGTTTCTCACAAAGTGATATTGAATATCAATATGCTTTGTCTTTGAATGATAAGACGAGTTCTTCACCAAAAAAATTGCACTATGACTATCACAATACATCCTTACATCTTGTTGTACCAACCCAATACCTGAACATAATCTTTGTAACCATACTTCTTCCTTGCTTGCATGAGTGGCTGCCATGTATTAAACTTATGTAGTTGAAAGTGCCACTACAGCCTATATTTTGCTCATCCAATTGATTGCTCATCCAAGTAGGTTAAACACATACCCGCTTGTAGATCTCCTATGATCCAACTATCCAACCCATTCTGCATCCACAAAGACATGTATGTCCAACACTCTGTCCAATCTTGTTCTTCCTTGGTAGCACAATCCATAGATAACAGTGCCACACAAATACCTGAAAACCCTTTTTACTGTTGTCCAATGCTCCTTCCCTGGTCTTGACATATACTTTCTCAAAACTCCCACTTCATGTTCAATGTCTAGTCTAGTACATACCATTGCATACATCAAACTACCAACTTCACTCGCATATGGAAAATGAGACATGTCCTCCTCCTCTTCTTGTGTCTTGGGACACTATTCTGCAAATAACTTTACACCAACAAGAATAGGGACCTTTATCGGTTTACATTCCTGCATATCAAACCTCTGCAATATTTTATCGACATATTTTCTTTTTTTAACCAGAGATTCCTCTTTTTCTGATCTCTTTTATTTTTCGTACCCAAAATGAAATTTGAAGTACCAAGATCCTTCATGTCAAATTTAGAGGACAACTGAGTTTTCACATATTGGATAATCTCCTTGCTATTTCCTAACATGTCATCCACATAAAAGACCGAATAAGTCAAATGATCACCAATTAATTTAAAATACACATAGTGATCCTCTTTGCTTCTTTCGAAGCCAAGTCCCAGCATATAAGTATCAAATTTTTGATATCACATCATTGGTGATTGTCTTAAACCATATAAGGACTTTTTCAACTTGCATACCCGCTCCTCATTTCCCTTCACAGTAAAACATTTTGGTTGCTTCATATATATTTCTTCTTCTAGATCCCAATGTAGGAATGTTTTCTTCACATCCATTTGTTCTACTTCAAAATCAAATGCAGCAGCAACATATAATATAAATATTATAGAAGTTAACTTGGCAACAGGAGAAAAAATATCACCAAAATCAATTCTGTCAACCTGGGAATAACCCTTTGCTACTAACTGAGCTTTGTATTTCTCCACTTTTCTTCTGCATTCAACTTCTTTTCAAATACCCATTTGTTGCCAATGGAATTTCTTCCAGTCGAAAACTCCACTAGATACCAAGCCTCATTCTTATCCAAGGCTGTCATTTCTTCATCCATGGCCTTTTTCCAGAGATTTCCATCCTATGAATACACTGGCTCCTTGATAGTTCTAGGATCATCGTTAGTAATAGACAAAGAAAAATTTGAACGAAAATCAAATGGAGTATACATTTCTGGTAGCCTTCTTTCTCGAACCGATCTCCTCAATACTAGAGTATGAGGATATTCTTCTTCTTGTTGTTGTTCTTCCATAGAGTTGGATTCATCATCCTTTAAATCAAACTCTATTTTCTCTGGTTCTTCCTTACTTGGCAGGACATCCTGTTTAACAACATCCTTCATTTCTCTAAATACCACATCTGGGCTATACATAACTTTTTTAGTTTCTAGGTTCCAAATCTTATAACCTTTGAGACCATCTTTATACCCAATAAAGATATACTTTTGAACCTTCTTATCTATCTCACTCTTGTTTTCCTTTGGAACATGAACATATGCCTCACAACCAAATCCATTGAGATGTATGAGAGAAGGTTTCTTACCTGTCCATACCTCTTGTGGAGTCTTGTCATCAAGTGCTGATGAGGGTGATATGTTGATCAGGTAACATGTAGTACCCACTACCTCTTCCCAGAATTCTTTCCCTAACCTGACACCACTGAGTATGCACCTTGCTTTTTCCATCAACGTCATGTTCATCCTTTCTGCAACTCCATTTTTCTTAGGTGTATATGGAGTAGTATTCTTCCTTTCTATACTACACTTTTTACAGAATTCTTCAAATTCATTCCCGCATAACTCTTCACCATTATTTTTCCTCAACAACTTAATTATTTTCTCTGTTTTATTCTCAACAAGAGCCTTAAACTATTTAAATATGTCAAAGACTTCATATTTCTTCCTGAGGAAATATATCCAAGTATTCCTCGAGAAGTCATCTATAAATGAGATATAGTACACAGATTTTCCCAATGATGGAACTGACACAGGTCCCAAACACATCACTATGAACTAGTTATAAAATTCCTTCTTCCCTCATTGCACCAGAGGGGAATCTTACCCGATTTTGCTTCCCATATACACAGTGTTCACAAAAATCAAAATCTAGAGAGAAGTTAGACATACCTTCAACCATACCTTTACTGTGTAGTAGTCGAAGGCCCTTCTCTCCAATATGCCCCAGACTTTGATGCCATAGCATAACCTTTTCTCCAAAGACTGTAGGAGTTTTTTCTTCTTCAACTCCAATATCAGAAACAATGGAACTATTACACCCATCACTAATAGTGCTTCCTTGTATCTTATAAAGAGTTCCAGAATTATTTTAGGGGCTAAATTTCGTTCATGGGCTAATTTTCCATGGTTTTTCCCAAACAAAGATTCGTTATTCTAAAAATGATTCTCCCAAATTCTATAGGATAAAAATATTTTACCTTAAAAATCGCCAAAATTTTATACAAACTGTATAAAATCCTTAGAAATTTGAATTGTTTTACAAAACTATCACCAAACATTTATAGTTGGAATATGAAGGATTACTAACATTCACCAAGGTTTCTACATTTAAAAATAATTTTCCATCCTTAAAATCATCCATGGTTCCAAACCAGAGTCCTTTCAGCAACATCATTGCTCCTCGAACCATCCTGTAGATTTCCTTTTCAAATATTGTTTTTACCTCAACATCGTCCATTTTTCTTAAAAAATCAAATTTATGGCCAAAACTGGGATGTTTAGAACACCAGGTAGTGTTTTAATCCTTTTATATATGAGCCTCAACTTGAATCTTCCTCGTCCTATGATTCTGGTTGTCAAAACATCACCTAAGAAAACATTACCTCCATCATACCTTTCATATTCACAGAACCACTCCCTGTGGGGAGTCATATGAAAGGGTGCACCTGATTCAACCAACCATGCCTCATGATATGCATGTGTTCTTGAAGAAGCCAAGTACACATCCCCTCCTCCTTCCTTGGAGGTCTTTTCTTCTATAGAAGTATCTTCTTCAGATCCCTTCTTTTTCTCAATTTTGGATCTACATTGCTTCTTGTAGTGCCCTTCTTTTCCACATCTCAAGCATACCTTTACAAAATTTTCGAGAGATTTAGATCTACCCTTAGAATTAGATCTCCCACTTGAGGACTTAGATCTATTTCTTTCCTGGGAGTGTCCTCTTGCAAATAATGCGTTTGTGCTATGTCCTTCCATGTTCTTCCGTCTCATCTCCCCAACAACAAGGATGAGACCACTTCATCAAAATTCAAGGAAATTTTATTACTACCTATGCCCACAACCAAACTATTCCACGAGTCTGGTAAAGAGCACAGTAAACTAATACACTTATCTTCATCTGAAATTTTAATCTCAATAGATACTAACTGACTTACCATAGTATTGAAGGTGTTCAAATGATCTGCCACTGAGTCTCCATCTCTCATCCTCAGATTATACAACTTCTTTTCCAAGAAAATTTTATCTACTAGGAACTTAGACTGATACAACTTCCCCAACTTATCCCATAAATATTTAGTTGTAGCTTCCTCTAATACATTTAGTAATACTGAATCTAAGAGGCACAATCAGATTGTGCTCTTCGCCTTTCGATCCAACTTTTTCCAGTCATTTGTTGAAGTTCTTGTAGGTGCAGTACCTATATCCACTGTGATCCACTGATCTTTGTCTGCCAACAAATCTTCCATCTTGAGATTCTACAGCTCAAAACTTTTCCCATTAAACTTCTCGATCTCCATTTTCGAACTGCTCGCCATTTATTTTCACCTGAAAAATCAATAACACAAATATCCCACTATAACAAGGCTTATCACAATCCCAAGCCAAACCCTTGACCACAAAGGCATCCCCCTGAAGCCAACAAAGATCTGATACCAAATGTAGATTTTAACCTTGTACAATATTTTACTGCAAATAGATTTTCAATAAAAGAACATAAAAGATACAATGGAAAATACATACATTACACAGAGATTTTTCCCTTGGAAACCCAAACCGGGAAAACCAACATATTCTATATTCATTCATAGTGATACATTGTTTATAATACAATATACATATAGGAGCCATCAACATCCAAAACCTTAGCCCAATTACCTGGATTAGTCAACAAACCTAATTCCTTAATCGGAAATAGAAAAACAATATTTTACTGCAAATAGATTTTCAATAAAAGAACATAAAAGATACAATGGAAAATACATACATTACACAGAGATTTTTTCCCTGGAAACCCAAAACGAGAAAACCAACATATTCTATATTCAATCATAGTGATAAATTGTTTATAATAGAATATGCATATAGGAGCCATCGGCATCCAAAACCTTAGCCCAATTACCTGGATTAGTCAACAAACCTAATTCCTTAACTGGAAATAGAAAACCATCGACAAAAACCATGTGCCAAAAAACCGGCCAACAATGGACACGAAAATCAAGGTGACATGAAAATCAAGGAAAAAATATGACACGGTTCCCAAGGAAAAAAATTCTCGGGGGCGCTGCCCATGAACCCCCGTGTGGGGGACTATCACACACCCAGCGCAATATAGCAGACACTATAGTTAGTCGTGCAAATAATATAACATATACCCAACAGAAAGCACCCCATAATTATAGTTGATGATGGTGATGGCAGTGGAGAAAGTTTCACTGCATATGGAGATTGTCTCACTTACCCTTCAAATATGTTTTTTAGTTGAATAGACATGAATTTAATGATCTCAATCAATAGATGCAAATTGAATATGAAGAAAGAGATAAATTATTAATACACGTTGTGGGCACATAAATCAATCCAAGAGGCCAAATATAAAACTTTAGGAAGAGGGAAAAAAAAACATTGCGAGGTGCAAAAGCATGCAATAAGACCTCAAATTTATCTTCCAATACGATTATGACAAATAATTTTTTTTTATTATAAAAAAAAATAAAATTTCGAATTTGCTATCTCAAACATTAAAGATTGGAGAATTTTTTTATACTCAAATGTCAAATTAATATGAAATCAACACTCAATCAAATCTTATTGTTTCTGGTTTTTTATTATAAAAAAAAAAAAAATTCGAATTTGCTATCTCAAACATTAAAGATTGGAGAATTTTTTTATATAATAAATAAATAATCTATTTTTAAGGTCACGGCCAAGCCAACACACCAAATTGGTGTATGAGACCCCCTTGTTTGTGGGACAAGGGACCCCCCTCCGCCCAACGATTTGACTGGTAAAGTCTACGAAGGTATACATACCCTACCCACCTCTGGATTTGAACATGTGACCTCTTAAGAGGAAACACATGTTCTTAACCATCATGCCCACTCAGGCTGTATACTCAAATGTCAAATTAATATGAAACCAACACTCAATCAAATGATCAAATATTATTGTTCCTGACTGGCTCGCCTTCGACAGTGACTAATAAAAATTAATAACCAAATTTAATATTTAAACATTTATCATATATTAATGTGTTTCAATCTCATTATTATTTTTATGTATTTATATATTTTGATACGATTATTTTCCTGTTTTAAAACTAATGCAAATATCATGTCCAAGTTATTGTCTTTAATAATTTGATTAAATAGTGGCACTTTACCATAAATCAATGAAATCTTTGTTGAAGAAATATGCTCTATTAACTAAATGAGAATGAGATCCTATTTTAATTGTGATTCCAATTTATTGCCCCTCCCATGTCTAATGAAGAGGTCAATATAGTTGTTGCCTCTATTAACAATTTGAGCTTGTTACATGAATTTACATGAATCCGAGCCACTGTGATCACCATACACTAGATTTGAATATTTTTTTTTAATTATTGAATTTTATGAATGTATAGATGTACACTAGATTTAAATTTAATTTTTTCATTATTAAATTCCATGAATTTACACTCTCACGATGGTTTGAAAATGTGTTTTTTCTTTTTTAATATATATTTAAATGATGGAAAAGGTTTCTTCGAATGAATATTGAAAGGAAAAGCCATAATAATAGAGCATCATCATATTCCTGATATTTGGTATACTAGATTTTAGATTACACTCAACACATAGTATATAATATTACTACTTTGGATTGAACATTTTTGACGTGTGGCTTAGATTTCATTTTAGCTTTAAAAAATATAGTCCTAGCCTATCTAAAACCCACTTTCGTAAGCTACTCCACATGTTGATATTTACGTTTGCCATACATTGACTCCACTCTCCACGAGTTTAGATTTTTCCTTCATGCTCCACTTGACTTAGCGTTTTACAATGTTGTTTGCAACCTCCTTTACCATATATTAAAAAAAAAAAAAAAACGTTCATTACACATATACTCATCAATATTGGACATCATCTTTGCTGGTTTGAATGGGAACAAGGTATAATTTGGAAGCGTTGTGCTCTTTGTTTGGAGTACCCTAAGCCAAAATCTAGGTTCAACTTTTGCAATTTTCTTCATTTCAAAATCTACTTAATTGAATTGTGTGTTTTGAATTCTTAACTATAATTTCTTTAATTGAATTGTGTGTTTTGAATTCTTAACTATAATTTCTTTTAATTTATAGTAATTTAATTTATAATAATAGTATTGTGAGTGAATAAGTAAATAATTAGATATATTTAAGTGAAACAAAGTGTATAATTGTAAAGGGATGGTATTGTAAATGATATTGTCTAAACATTTTATTTTATTTTCAAAATTTAGTGACATAAATCTGGATGAAATCATATTTTTTTGTTATTTAAATTGTATTTCTAAATGCATAAATGGATTTAACATGTTGAAAAATCCTTGAGTCACTCTGATTATACAGACTTAACCACACAAATCAAGACTCTCAGCCCAAAGTTCCCTTGTCAGCGGATTCTCCTGCAAATCCCATACTGATTGGAGATCGCGTCTGACAAAAGAATATACAGACACAAAGCTTTGAATGTAATAGCTAGGTCACATCTCTCATCGTGGTGAATTGTTCTGAGTATAAATACTTAGTTTTGATATTTTTTCAAGGTCGATGGTTGAGCTAATCTCCCGTATTGTAATGTTTTATTGAAGCCTCTGGTTCTTTGGTTATGAGTTTCCTTTTGAGACTTCTTGTTTAATGACAGTCAGCTTTCCTATCATCTCTTTTGGTTCTGATATTGAAGACTCGAGCATGGGTGATCCAGACGAGTTGTTGTGACTATATTGTATTGTATGTTTGAATGCAATATTATTATAACATTTTTAGTTTCTTGAAGTTTTTGGTTCAAGAAGATCTTGTTTTCAGACATTTTCCTCCTTAGGCTACTGGAAGACCTGATGTCCACAGTAGAAATCTACATTTACTCACCCTTTCTTCCCCCTACTCATCACTATACTACAACTTACTGACTGAAGTTAGATCAAGACCTCATATTCTTATGCATGCCATCCCAGTTTTTCTGAGTTAAAGCACTATAATATTGAGACTGCGTCCATTAGAACACCCTTAAACTTATTCATTGTGACATAAAAATTGATGGGTACTGGGATTACCTCTACCACAATCTAGAGGTGAATTTTGGTGCTAACATTTCTGGCACCGTTGCCGGGGATAAAATTGAAGATTTTCCCTAGGATTGAACGACAAAGCTTACTAGTTCTGAAGGTGCAGAAGAACTTAGTACATCAAATATTGCAATTGTGCACTTGGTGACTCCACTATGGTGACTCCATTGATGTGAATCCACTGTTTCAGTTGTGGCTTCTAGAGGCAGACACACGAGGTATACTCCACAACTGCCTCTAGCAACACCTAAATATGACCCAGAGAAAATTATCAGAAAGGGAAGGACCCTTTGAGAAAGTAGTTCTACTATTGAACTAGGTATTTCTAATAATTTTCATTATCCTCTTGTAGAAACTATGATATATTCTTCTCGTTTTCATATTATACCGTCTGTTGGAGTTTCCCAAAGTTTAAATTTTGGGAGTGTTCCTGTTGAGTTTTCTCCCCCTGGTTTTGGATTGGAAGGAGAAAGATTTTTCACTCCTATTTCCCCTGAGGTTGTACCTTGGTCTAGACCCTAGACCTCAGAATATTTCCCCACTCCCAGATTTATTACTCCTCCTCTTGTCAGAGTTACAGATTTTGAAGAAAGGGAAACCTATGTTCCCTCTAGCCCTGTAGCCTTTTCTCCAAATCCTATGTTGTTTCCCTTTCTTCCCAGAAGATCAGTTCTAGTATCCCATGTCCGAACCACTTCCCCTCCTAGTTCTCCTCCACCTATCATCCCTATGGAAGGAGCTAATCCCCCTAGAAATACAATGGACGCTATAGTAGCTGCCAGATACGCCACTCTCATTTTACCTCATCCTCTTAATTCCATCCCAGTTGGTGGCTACCTTAAGAAGCTACCCAAGTTTACGGGAGAGGGAGATATTACCGTAGAGGAGCACCTTGAATATTTCTATATTTATGCTGATAACTATGTCATAGTAGATGAAGATGTATGGATGAGAATTGTTTTCCACAGTCTTGATGGAGAAGCCAAAAAGTGGTTCAGGGCCCTAACCCCTAGATCCATTGATGGGATTGAGGCTTTATACAATATCTTCTTGAGACAATGGGGGAATAAAAATGACTTCATTTATTATATCACAGAGATTGGGACCCTAAAGAGAAAAGAGGGAGAGTCTGGCTCTGACTTCTCCAAAAGATTCAACAAAATGTACAACAAGATCTCTGCTAAGATAAAGCTTACAGAAGCCTCTGCCAAAATTACCTATGATAGTTCTTTTGACCTTGACTTCTGCCTCCTGTTAAGAGAGAGAAGAGATACCTCCTTGGCACATATGCAAGATGCATCCCTAGAAGTAGAGTATAACATATTGGCAGTTTACTGACTCAGAAATAAGGATAATAGAGAAAAAGGAAGGGGAAGAGTTGAAGCCTCAACCTCTAGTTCCTCTGCCTCCCCCCCCGCAATTGGACGAAGTAACCAAGTTACTAAAATCAATTTCATCCAGAATGGAAAGGTTGGAATTAGAGGCGAACCATACATACATAAATCCTCAAAATATTGATAACATAGGCAACTTCAGGAGGTCGAATAACAATGCTCCTCAGATTATGCAAAGAGGACATCGGAACAGAGATAACAATGATTAGAAAATCCAAACCCCCCTTCAAAACAACCTTGTTGCAGATGATGGTGGAGAGGAAGAGGACCTTGACCCAGAAATTCACTGTATTGAAGACGCTTCTCCTTCCCCTCACTTAACTCAATCAGTATACGAGGAGTCTCTCATGGAAATTCAATTAAAAGAGATGAGCAAGGGGGACAAGGCCAGCAATAGCCCAAATAGATACAACCTCAGGTCTAAAAATAAAGAAGGAAATCTTGATGTTCTTGATCAACCTACTAGAGTAGAAAGGCCTACCAAAGTTGTAGCAGATGGAAACAAAGGTAAGAAGATTCAAACACCCCCCACCAGTAGCCAAAGATCTTGTCCCAGAGGTAAGAGAAATTCTAAAGTCCCCCTCCTCTTTCAACTTTGAGCATGAAATTCAAAAAATTAGGATCCATGTGCCCCTTTCAGATCTAGTCAAGCATGAAGATTTCAAAAAATCCCTCTCTAAGATGTTGTAGTCTAAGCCATCTTGCCATCCCATAGACTCAGTAAATCTTCAATATGAAAAGCCAGCAGTCATCTTAGGTCTTATGGTAGAATATAGAGATCATTTATCCCCTCCCTTCTATATGTCATTGAACATACATGATAAGGTTCTACACAACTGTTTGATGGATTCATGGGCCTCTCATAATGTCATGCCCAAAAATGTCATGCAAGAACTAGGACTTGAAATCACAAAAGCATACCATGAATTGTATTCCTTTGATTCCAAGAAAGTGGAATGTCTTGGGGTCATCAAAGATCTGGTTGTGACCTTGTTCCATTTTTCCATGAAAAGTGTGGTCATGGAAATCGTGGTAGCTGATTCTCCTCCCAAGTTTGTCATGCTTTTGTCATGATCTTGGATAAAAGGGATTGGAGGAACATTGCATATCAACCTCATATATGCTACCATTCCTGTATTTGGGGGGGAACATAGAAGACTGTATAGAGAAGATCAATTGGCCTATATCATTAGTGATGAAGTAGACCCCACAAATCATCCTATTTTTTCCCTTGATGCTACTTTGGTATCCATCTTATTACAACTCAGTGATGCTCTCGAAGCCCCTCTTCAGAAATAATTCCCTTACCCTCTATGAAGATTCTCTTCCGATTACCTCTGTGTGGAAAATGTTCTTCGATGGAGCCTCTTCTAGAGAAGGTGTTGGAGCTAGAGTGGTCCTTGTTTCTCCTCTTCAATAAATTGTATATATGTCATTCAAGTTAGAATTTAAAACTACCAATAATGTGGCGGAATATGAAGCTCTTGTTTTGGGTTTGAGTGCTACAAAATACATGGGAATTTAAGAGATATCAGTGTTTGGGGATGCTGAGTTGATTATCCAGCAGATCATAAATATTTATTAGGACAAACACCCTCAACTGAGATCATATAGAAATGAAGTGTGGGATCTAGTTGAAATTTTTTTCTCGGATTTCAACATTTCATTTATTCCAAGAGAAGAGAATGGCATGGCTGACTCTTTGGCTATATCAGTGAGCAATTTCAGAGTCCCTCTGCCACCTAAACTCGGGTATGATGTTGAGGTAAGACATAGGCCCTCTGTACCTGACAATATCAAGTATTGGAAGGTGTTCGAGGACGATATTGAGATCATAAAATTTCTTGATTTTGTTGATGAGTTCTCTGCATTACACATTGATCACGATCATGATCCTTAAGGTGACCCTCACACTAATGTATTTCTAAATAAAATTGCTAATCACCATATTGTTCAGCTACCTAGAAACCACATTCCCAAAGGACTAGTCCCTCTGGAAGGGTTGTTCGATAGAAATGATGTGGCATTGAAGGGTAATGTCTCAAATGATGATGTTGATGTGGCTGAGTGAAATACTAGCAGAGAGAGGAATCCAAAAATTTTCAAGTTGTCAAGCAGCTTTTCAAAGGAACAAAGGGCCAAGTATACTAATTTATTAAGAGGATTTGGTGATGTGTTTTCCTAGACCTATGGAGACTTCAAAATATACAACAGAACTGTCATTAAGCATAAGATCCCATTGAAAGAGGAGGCCAAACCATTTAAGAAAAAATTAAGACAAATAAATCCTATGTTGCTGCCTGTTATGGAAAGGGAGGTAAAGAAGTTGTTGGATGCCCAAATCATTGTTAATTTGAGGTATTCTGAATGGGTGGCCAACCTGGTCCTAGTGAGGAAAAAGAGTAGAGAAATCAGACTTTGTGTCGATTTTAGAAACCTGAACATAAGCTCCAAGAAGGACAATCACCCTTTTCCAAAGATGGAACACATGTTGTAGAGGGTGACAGATGCATCCAGGATCTCCATGATTGATGGATTTTCTGGCTACAATTAGATCTCTGTCCTGCCTGAAGATAGAGAAAAGACAACCTTCACCACTCCTTGGGGCACATTCATGTATGCCAAAATTCCATTTGGATTGATGAACACAGGAGCAACATTCCAACAAGCCATGGACATTGCCTTCATTGGGGAAAGAGACAAATTTTTGGTCATCTATCTAGATGACATAATAGTCTTCTCCAAATCTGATAAAGAACATCGTCAACATCTAAGAAAGTTCTTCTCGAAATGTAGAAGGTTTGGTCTCTCCCTAAATCCCAAGAAGTCTTTATTTTCCATGCAAGAGGGAAAATTGTTGGGACACATCGTATCAGCTGAGGGGGTTAGGATTGATTCAAGTAGGGTGGAAGCCATTCAAAACTTGTCACTTTCCAGATCTAAGAAGGAGGTACAGTCCTTCCTAGGAAAAATCAATTTTCTAAGAAGGCTTGTTTCAAATTTTGTTGAATTGGTGAGGCATATCACATCCATGCTCAGGAAGGAGAACGTAGTAAAATGGACTGTTGAATCCAGATAATCCTTCAATCAAATAAAAAAGGCACCGACTGAAGCACTTGTGTTAGTCAGTCCTGATTATTCCAAGGATTTTCTGATTTTTTCCTTTGCTTCATTTGATACAGTGGCCATTGTTTTAATACAAAAGAATGATGCAGGGCTCGAGCAACCTCTTTCCTTTTTCAGCAGAGTGCTAAGAGACACAGAGGTCAGATATGACATCATGGAGAAGCAGGCCTATGCCTTGGTGATAGCTATTAAATATTTTAGAGTCTATGTTCTGCATTCAAAAATCATTGCAAATGTTCCTTCATCTTTTGTGAAGGACATTCTCCTTCAACCTGACATAGACGAAAGAAGGAGTAAGTGGATTGCTAGAATCCTTGAATTTGAACTAGAAATAAAATCCACCAAGCTAGTTAAAGGCCAGGGTTTAGCCAAGTTATTGGCTGAATCTAATTGTAAATCTTTGGGTGTCAATTTCATCAACACTTTTTCAAAAGATCAGCAAGCTGAGTTGTTTGAAAAAAATTCTCAAGACAACCCTCCATTGGAAAAATGCACCTGGTATAAAGACATTGTATATTTTCTGCAAGAGATAAGGCCCCTTGATGGTATGGGAAAAAATCAAGGCGAGAGATTTAAAGCTCAAAGAAACTAGATATTGCCTTATTGACCAAGTCTTGTATTGGAAAGACCCTCTAGGTGTGCTTCTGAGATGCTTAGACCCACAGGAGCCCCAAAATATTATGTTCGATTTTCATGATAGCTTGTGTAGGGGACATCATTTCCGGAGAACCACACCCTACAAAATTCTCAGGGATGGGAACTTTTGGCCCACTCTATTCACTAATATCTATGCAAAAATCAGGGCTTGAATCAAATGTCATAAATTCTCTGGGAAGCATCAAATCAAGTCTCTTCCATTGAAGCCTATGGCAGCTACATGACCCTTTCAACAGTGGGGCCTAGACTTTATTGGGGAGATTCATCCTCCTTCGATTGGTCAGCATAGATGGATATTTACTGCCACCGATTACTTCACCAAATGGATAGAAGCTATCCCGACAAGGAGTGCTTCTCACAAAGTAATCATTAGTTTTAT
This sequence comes from Picea engelmannii, assembly GCA_009831015.1. Classification (NCBI taxonomy): domain Eukaryota; kingdom Viridiplantae; phylum Streptophyta; class Pinopsida; order Pinales; family Pinaceae; genus Picea; species Picea engelmannii. The sequence continues at coordinate 818,578 of ML787460.1, read as the reverse complement.
TGAAGATATTATAGCAAGTTTTAGTTGTCCAAAAAGGATCATCACTGATAATGTTGCATCCTTCAAGGTTGGGCTATTACTCCAGTTTTGTGAGAAGTTCGGAATTTCATTGATTCACTCAACCCCCTACTACCACCAAGGGAATGGACTAGCATAATCCTCTAACAAGAGACTTATAAATATTATCAAAAGATTGTTATATGACAACAAGAAAGCATGGGATTCAAAGATCAAGTTTGCTATGTGGGCCGATAGAGTGACAACAAAGAGGTCTCTTGGCGCCTCTCCTTTTCAGCTTGTGTATAGAGTTGAGTCCATTTTTTCTTCTTAGCTCGCCTTGTGGTGGAAAAATTATTCCAATACTGCCTAGGAGAACCTGATGACATGGTCAAGAGAATATTACAATTGGAAGAAGTGCAGAAAACCAAAGAAAAATTGTTGGATAGGGCACATGACCATCAACAGAAGATCAAGTAGTCGTTTAACAAGAAGAACAGAGAAAAATATTTCCATCTGGGAGATTTAGTACTCAAATGGGATGCACCCAGACAGGAAAAGGGAAAGCATGGTAAATTTGAATCCCTTTGCATTAGACCCTTCAAAATTTCTGAGACACTTTCAAATAATATTTACATGTTGCAGAATTTGGAGGGTAACACAGTTTTTGGCAGCCCTGTAAATGGGCACTTCCTAAAAAAGTTTTCCGTTTAAATCTGGAGTGGGCTTCCTACCATTGTAAATACCGTCCATGTTTTATGTTTATTTATTTTTAATAGGAGACTCCATAACCTCAAGCTAAGGCACTGGAACTACATGTTCTTGGCAGCTCACAGGGAGCATGCCATCCCCTGTGGAGCCAAATGTTATCACATAAACTTGTCAAAGACTTAGGAGTTTTTGGTTTCTACCCAAGTTTGTATTTTTTACTGTCTCTTCTCCTTTTGCAAACCCAATCATAAGGTTTTTCATTTCATCTTATGGTTTTATTATTTTGTCTGCCAAAAAAGTGTCGCCCTCAGCCTTCCATTTCTCTCTTAGGCTGATCATTCCCCTCTTCATATCTATCTCTAATATTTTTTTTTCCTGAGCCCTCAACCATTCATTCACATAAAATACACAGACCTCATTCGTGAGAACTAGGCGCAACACTTGAAGCAGTCTGATATCAACTCAAATCAAGTGAGCGAGCAAGATCAACTTTCGATGGCAAAGATCCATCAGGTAGATCAGATCAACGACCATCGAGTGATCAGGATCATATAGTTGCACCAATTTTTGCGTCAAATAGAGGTCCAAAATTGCAAGGTCAATCCTAGTCGTTGGTACAAGGAAGGATGCGTGGTGCAAGATTTTCATTTCGTGGTTTTGTGAGATGGAGCAGTCAAGGAACAAAGTCATCAGAACTCGTGAAATGTGAAATCATGATAAGATCACAGTCATTGATCAAAGGAGAGATCTAGACCAATGGATCAAATTTTCGCGATTTTGTGAATTGGGAAAGTAGGAGGGTAGAGTCTTGAATAATTGCAACACACGAAGTCCCGAAATGATATTGACCATCCATTCCAGAAAGACACGTGGCACAGGATCAACATGGAGAAGGTCATTTCAGGGAACTGAAGTGAGAAATTCTGATGGCCCAAGGTCCTGAAATGTCGATGTTTAGGAGGGTCATCTGATGCAAATGGATACGCGTTGCCCAATCCAAACAATCGCGCTTTTGTGACTCTAAAATTTCGACAAGATCACAATGCAAGCTTGCAAAACGCGAAATATTGAAGCACCTAGGAATTAAGCACACATTCGCAGCCCAAGGTCAAATGAAAAGGAGTTGTGCAAAGGATTAAAGTACCTGAGTTTGTCATAGAGAAAGATCTGCGTGACCTTGAGGTGTCGGAATTGACTCGAAGGAGTCATGAGCTCACCTGGGACATTCATGGGTGTCAGGCCTTGCCCTGATCCCGATGAAAGTAGTTAATGAAAATGGGGAAGGTGGTTGAAACCTCATTTCACCACATAAATAGAAAGCATGGAAGAATTGGTCATGGGAGCAGACTGTCAGCCCAAAGTTCCCCTGTCAGTGGATTCTCCTGCAAATCCCATACTGATCTGAGATTGCATCTGACAGAAGAATATATAGACACAAAGATTTGAATGTAATAGCCAGCTCACATCTCTCATGGTGGCAAATTGTTCTGATTATAAATACTCATTTTTGATATTTTGTTAAGGTCGATGGTTGAGCTAAGATCCCATATTGTAAAGTTTTAATGAAGCCTCTGGTTCTCTTGTTGCGAGTTTCCTTTTGAGACTTCTTGTTTAATGACAGTCATATTTCCTATCATCTCTTTTTCTTTTGATATTGAAGACTCGGGAATGGGTGATCCAGTCGAGTTGTTGTGGCTGTATTGTAATGTATGTTTGATTGCAATATTGTTATGAAGTTTTCAGTTTCCTGAAGTTTTGGGTTCAAGAATATCTTATATTCAAAGTTTTTACTCCTTAGACTGTTGGAAGACCCGATGTCCACAATAGACCTCTACATTTCCTCACTCGTTCTCCCCCTAATCATCACTATACTACAACTTACTGACTGAAGTTAGATCAAGACCTCGTCTTCTTATGCATGTCAGCCCACTTTTTCTGAGTTAAAGCGCTATAATCCTGAGACTGCGTCCACTAGACCACCCTTAAATTTATTCATTGTGACATAAACATTAATGGGTACAAGGCTTACCTCTGCTGCAATCCAAAGGTGACTTCTTGTGCTAACACATGGTACACATATTTATTTTCTACAAATTGTCTTATTGTTTTGTCTAATATGAAATTGTATACTGAACAAGTTTTTGGAACTATTTATACAACACTTGAATCATCAGGAGATATAATACAATCATAGTCTCCATGATTGTATATATATTTTTGGTAATATTTTAAAGTTTGTAATGGATATTCCATTACCAAGTAGAATACTTTTCTCGTGCTTTTGAACAAAGTGTGCATGCAAAATCAATGTGATTTTCATCATTCCCTTATTTTCTGCCATATCAACATGAAAAATTTGATGTGTCCTATTTGATTTTCCCAGTCCAACAATTGTTCAGGGTTTCTATCGATACTATCTTTGGAGATGTAATTCTAGGCATGTTGACAATGTTTCAATAGAAGGAATGATATAAAGGACACTTTGTATACATTCTTTTTGTAACTTTAGAATTACGTTCAAAATTTGAATGAGTTGCATTGGTTAGAGTTTAATACACATACCTTTTAAGTTGTATAAGTTGTAGTATGTCGATTGCTTCACTTGTACTTGTTGATATTTATTAAGAATTGAAAATAGTGGTTGTATATGGCATCAACATATTTACCATTGAACATATAAACAAATTTAAGTAAGCATATTTATTTTCAAATGAAATAGAAACATAATTTATGAATACTTACGTGGGTGTCTATAGTTGTTCTAATGTTTGTGATGATTAATTGTTCATGTTTTCCTCACGTGTACATATTGTGATATCAAAACATGATAACTTGTTTGGGAGGCACAAATAACAATAAGTAGCTAGTGTTGATAAACAATGTTGAAACAAGCATGCACATTGTATGGGTTTCATAATCATTATGGACATACCTTTTGGAACCTTGTCATTGATTTTATTCTCATGTGCCACCTATGACTTCTTCCTCTTGTTCAATCATTTTATTTGTTTCAATGTTGGAAATGCAAAGAATATAATGTACATGAAAATAAGCTATTATGTAGGAACAATATGCAATACTAACATGCAATAAATGAGATCCAAATTAATAGAGTAAAAATAAATCTAGAAGTATGTACAATTTTATTTCATGTTCCATGTTTGTGTTTCTTTTTCTTTCTTCTAAAGGTGTTGATGGTTGATAGTTGGTTTGATATAATCCACACCAGATAAGTTATCTAGACATGAAAATAAATTTCATTTAGATGATGAAAATATATGAATTAGTTTTCTTCATTGATTAATTACCTATGAAGTATACAAAACTTTCTCCATCTATGACATAGTTTTCTGAGCCAATCCGAAGAGAAGGGGGATTTGTATATATGTAAAATACATATGAAAGCATGCTTTGAAATATGGGAAATATGTGATTTTATATTTTGTTTTCTATATGTTTCATAATTGAAGTAGAAGACAAATTGTATCATGGTCAGTCTATTAGGAACATTTGACCATATATGGTCAGTAAATAGTTTATGTACATGAATTATCTTTTCAAATAGAAGGTGGAGATTGTATTGCACATGTAGTTTTATAATTTTTTTGTTGTCATTTCTTTGTAAATTGTTAATATTGAAGTCTCATAGAATGATAATGATTTCATTCGAATGTAAATGGTGCAATGATTTTGCAATGGTATTCATTATGATGGTGAAATTTGCATGTGGTGCAACATAGATAGTCAGTATTGCAATTTGTGATTCATGAACTATTACCTTTGCCAAAACCGCCCCAACATTTTTTTTTGAAATGCATATGTTCCAAAATCATTATATATTTTTTACTAGTATCATCACTCCATGTTTACTGCAATTTGATATGCAATTGAATTTTTTTAATTGTTCATTTTTCATGTATAGTGCCATGTATGTTTATCACAAGAACATAATATCAAATTGCATTATGTCATAATCAGTGAGTATATCATTAATGTGCACATTTAGAATGTGTGCATTTAGTGAGAGAGTTGAAATAGATGACTCTGATTGTATGGTCTGGTAATCATATTCTAGATTCCATTTTGAACTACTCTAAAGGTGTTGCATCTCAATATAGACTTTTTATTTGACCATGAAGTTATCCCTTGTAAGAGCATTTAGAAAATATAAGGATTCTATGTTTCTTACACACGACATAGCTCTCTATACTAATCCATGTATTTTTATCCCCGTAGGGTGAAACACAACATTGTCAAGTGTTAAACCTTGTGATTGACTTATTGTATATGCACATGGAAGTTGACTTGGAAATTGTTTTTTAATCTTCAACTGACCTATCTTTGTTGTTGTTGATATTGGTTTTCTATTTGCAGTACATGTGTCCAATCTGGGGGAATGTCCAAATTATATAGATATGAAAAATTATTAGTTTTTCGATGTCCAATATGTGGATCATGGAACTTAATCCATATAACATCAACTTTATCTATTTTGGTATACAGTTTGATTATTCCATCCGCACTATTGACTAGACCATCTTGTGAATCGTAATTTCACGTGTATATTTCAACTAGCATGTTTAATTTTAGGATGACCTAGAAAATCAAAGTAGCTATATGTTGATGGTATGACATATTTCCATGTTCTCTTCTTCTTGGTCAATTGCATTGATAATTTCATTTCCATGCATGAGTGATAGAATGTACTTGTTATTCATTGCAACATATTTGTTTTTTAAAATAGGTAAGAAAATGTCAGTTCATTCGAAGAAGGTCACATGCTTGTGTTGATATATGCCAACTCATCACTTGTTTGGTTGTTCGATCGCATTTTGTTTAGAGTTGAAATAAAATTTTCATTTGCAAGGCACATTGTAGTATGCAATTCAAAGAATTTTATATTGTACTTCCAAAAGTCACGTGTTATTGTTTGCATGTTCACTCTAGGTTGTTAAAATATTAGAGAATTTTGTATGGGCTGTTCTTGGTAAAGATCACCACAAAACATCATATCAATATTTCCAAAGTGTTTGGTTTGCACATGTTTTTATGTTTCGTAGTCAGTTTTTGATGGAGTATAAGAATTGACTTCCAATTAAAGAGGATTCATTCATGAACAAAAGTAGTAGTTTATCATAAATCTCTGATAAGGTGTCTAACATTTATTTTCTAAGTGGAAGAAAATGGTACTTGTTAAAAGGAATGAAAAATGCAGAGTGGATTTTTGTTTCACCTACATTATATGCATATTTACTTGTATATGCGAGTACCGATCCCTTTAGTTTCAAAGGGTCTCTCATAGTGCATGCATCATATATTTGTATAAGAATTTGGAATAATTCTTTCATTGTAAATGTCTTTCCCGTTACTTCCCCCCTATGAGGAACAAGTGTGCATGCATGTGTACGTCCTTACATTTTTTCAATTCAATATCCTTGACAGTTTCTTGTTGCTCTCTATTTGGTATCCTTTTAATTATGTGATATTCTTCATTTTCGATGAGAAATGGATGATCTGTGACTTGAAAGCCAATGTCGATACTCTTTTTCATATTGGATTCTCGACGAAATTGCAATTCTTCCTAGTATTCATACTCTTCGCAATGATCTCTAGTTGTTTGGTGTTTTTTTATTGTATCAGTGATATTCATAGGGTTATCTATTTACTCAAGTGTGCCTTCTAAATTCCCCCATGCTAGGTTGATGTTGTATCTAAATTTATCCTCATTGGTTTGTATTGTACTCTCATAGAAAGTATATGCATCTTTCCATGTAGCCAAGTTATGTTTTAATGTGTCTTCACTTTGTTCAAATGGAACATATAGCAATAGTTTATCCTTACATAAGTTTTCATAGTCAATGTATTTGTTT
>ML787460.1:793730-811950 GCA_009831015.1 Picea engelmannii | reverse complement strand
CATAGAAAGTATATGCATCTTTCCATGTAGCCAAGTTATGTTTTAATGTGTCTTCACTTTGTTCAAATGGAACATATAGCAATAGTTTATCCTTACATAAGTTTTCATAGTCAATGTATTTGTTTTATTTTACAAAACATATTACATTTGTGTTTTTTCTTTTTGATAGGTGTATACCATTTTTCTTGTAATTTGATACAAATTCTACAAGGTAGATATGCTTAATAGCATGTGGATACTCAATGTAATAATCAATAATAGAGTGGCACACCATATCCTCTGAATTATTAGGTTCTTGTTTTAATAGGAATGGTGGCTTGAGTATGAATAAGCATTCATATGGTGGAGATGTGTTTATGAAGACACATGCTCTTGAGCTAGAACTTAATGGCATGGAAAGCACAATATGGAATGCTTGTTGAGATGACATTTGTTGAATATTAAACAATGTATTTCCGAGTGTACATATCATTTTCATAGCATCGATTTGAATTCTTTCATGTTCCTTGTGTATTATCCTAAATGCCTTTGGCATATATTTGTCAACTTTTGTCATGTACGAGATACAGTATGATGTTGCAACATATGCATGGAGCACATATTGTGCATCTGTATTCACATTTCATATATTTGGCATGTCCTTGGAAAAACTATTGTTCCAAATATGTGAAGGTTTTCTTTTTAGGAAGATTGTTGGTTGCTTTAGTGTAGATTGTATTACTTGGATTTACTCATCTTCTATTAGCTCTAGCTCCATGAATAATTCCTCAAAGCTCATCAAGTCATCATAATTTGTTTGCTCTAGATATGTGAATAGGGAGTTTGGTTTCTCAATAATATCTTTGTTTACTAAACTAATCGGTTCAATAAAAATTTTGTTTTCATTGACAACATAGGGAAGTTGTATCTGCAATGTCAATTCTTTTGTTTTTTACATATTCTTGTGTGGTAATTCTTATGCACATTGGAAAGTTCCGGATTTAAATGATTTGTGTCACATGTTATGTATTTTTCCAAAAACTTTTCAATTTGTGAGTTACTATCCTTTCCATATATTGGAGCATATTCTATCCATAATATTCCATGTCGATGTTCACTTCCCCTATTTTGGTACTCTGTTACAATGTAGCAATCTCATATTTTTCTGAATAATATGTTTTAATGACACATCAATTGCTTTAAAGGATTGATTATATGTCTATAGTAACGAGTAGATGTAATTGGATCTTTTCTTATGAGGTAATCAATGTCATCATTTTCCAATGTTTTAGTTTGCTTTCTCTTTTTCATGTTCTTGTATAGATTGATTAGCATAGTCACTAATGAATTCCATTGATGTTATGCGCTTGTAAATGTGATAAAAAACGTTGGAGGCCCCAATTGTTCTTGTATATAATTATGGAACATAATTCTTTTAATTCTCTCATGAAAATGTCTACAAGTACTTTACCTATTTGGTATGTATTATTGTATTGCAATCGCCTCCTCAATGCAACAATGATTTTAGATTTCCCTAGAATGATTGCTAATGTTGAGAAGATGAACATGGGACAAGAAGACCATGAGGAATGTCAAGAGACTAAGAATATACTAGAGAAGCAGAAAGAATATGAGGCTATATTATTGTAGATGAAAGAAACACTGAATGATCACAGATAAATCAGTTTATCAGAGATCTTAAATGAGAAAGAGTGCATAGAAACAAGAATAAGAGACTTCGATATAGACTGTGTATTGGATGCAGAAACAAAGGTGAACATTATGCTAGAAAGTACTTGGGAAATTTTGGGAAAGCCTACTATGATTCCTTCATTGGGAGGAATAGGATTGTTTAAAGGAAATATGATAACCCTATGTGGAAGAATTACTCATGTACCTATGAGTTCTCATGGAACATCGAAAAAAGAAGAATTTGAGGTCATTAAGTTTGTTGAGAACAACGCCCATTTTGCACTTTTGTTAGGAAGGAATTAGATTGAGAGAGATAAGATATGAAGGAAAGAAGAAGAAGAAGCTATAAAACAGAAAAAATCAAGACTTACAGGATTTCATGGCTAGGAGAAGAACATGAGGACAAGTCGAAGCTACTAAGGGCCAGAGACTTGGCTGTCAAAGTTGAAAGAACACAAGAAAGATTAAAGAGCCTATCCATGCAGGAGAGTAGAGCACCTACTCTAGAAAGAGTAAGAGAAGAAGTATTATCCTTGAACCTTGTGAAATATCCTCAACAACATGAAGCTACTATGCTAGGAAAGGATAAGAACAAGAATGAAAAGAGGAATCCAAAGGCGTAGATCACAAGAAATAAAGCAAGAAATCTTAGTAAGAAGAAAGAAAATCTAGAGAAATTGTAGGAGGTTCCAGAGAGGACTTCGCAGAAGGAAGGTTTGCATAAATTGAACCTCGCTGGAATAGTAGAACAACACCGACTGGCACTTCGCCACGATGAAGAAATATGAATGTTGGAGGCGTATTGAACATTATAATGACACTCCAGAACATATAGAAATGCAGTTATTTCTGGAACGTTTGTCATTGGACCATTGGAACTATTCCATAACAGATGGAATTGTATTGATTAAGGCAGTCTTGCCCATTGGAGGATTATGTTACGATGTTATCTATTTAACTCGTCGAATGTCTCAATGGGGACACTTTTTCCAATTGTGATTATCCAAGCCCACAGAGAAATAATTTCTTTCACGCAGTGCTTATTGAGACCTCGCCACCTATTCTGCTTACCTTGAGCGATTGTCCACTTACTCGAGATATCTTATCTCGAGCGACCTTAGCGCAGTAGAGAAATATTTTGAAGATATTTTGATTGACCTTATGGATAAGAAGGTCTCCACAGGAGTACATGCCTCATCAATGAGAGGAGTGAAAGTATCCCCATCACCTGCATGTCAATTTGGGCCATCTCGAACTACAACATAGAAATGAAGCAAGCATCGTGATGAATTGGAAAATGTGAAGCTCATCCCATCAATCCTGCCCAACTATATCCCACCTCTAAATGGTATGGTTAGTCATGATAGTGTCCCGAGAGACTTCAACTATACACTGATCACTGCATACCTCCTGAAGGGGATAAACGCAGTTGGATTGTAATTAGGAAAGATTATGATGCTAAAGATCAATGATTTCAACTTGGGAGACTGAAAGAATTATGAAATGCTCTCCCCACACAAGTACTTGACCAAGACAACAGGGAAGAAGTCGAAGATAATCCCCCAGCCATGGACCATGGACATTGCGATATCAACAATCCTTAACGTGATGAAGATACCACACTTTGGTAGACATCAGGTGGTTAACATGTGCATTAAATTCCTCCTACCGTGCTACCATGGTGGTTACATGTGGTTGGATTAGCGCATCACCATAGATCTGACATTAATCCATTGAATCATCAGATTGAGCATGCAAGGAACAAACCCTTAGGATTTTTACCCAGGGAAGGCTGCAGATTGTGCCCTGGTGCAGCGCATAAAAGACACTTATGACGATGTAGAGAAGAGGAAGTGGGGCTACAAGGTAGCCTCCATCCAAAATGGTGCATTGCGCCTATCTTGCCAGTTGATCACTGGTAAGAACGTCAGGAAGAAAAGACTAACGCAGGTCACGTGAATCATTGTCGACCTCACAGGAAAATGCATCGAACGGATGCAAATGAACTAGACAAGCTACCTCATCAACTAGTTGGAGAAAGATTTTTGCGAAGCACAGGACCAGGGCTATGAGTTTCATTTTAGCTGGTTATTGATTCTCATTGCCTTCATCACTTGGGAGATGCCGGAAGGAGTCACCTTCCCTAAAATTGAGTTGTCCAAACCACTGGCCGCAAAGTTCACTACGCTCTGGTATTTGAGTGACATGGAAAAATAATGGCAATCCAATATGGTGTTCCACACATATTATTTACAGCTGAAGAGGGCCATCGAATCTTTTCCTTGCATTACATTGAATACTCTACACATGTTTAGGCCAGTTGTGAAGTTCTGTGCAAATAGGCATTTCGTTTACATCACTGCGTGTGGGGATTAACACAAGGAAGAGCTCCAGTCCTATTAAAAACTCACAGAGAAGGACATGGAAGAAATAACCAAGGAATGGCCTGTAGAGTTCTTTGTATCGGTCGAACAAAAAGAACTCTCCAACCCTGACCTCATCAGAAGTCTTGTAGTCACTCGAGAAGAGTATGATGGATCCAATAATAGTAGAAGGAAGAATAAGGAATAAGTACAGGAAATGAACAAGGCATCAAAGGAAACTACACCAGATTCACCAGGAGGAGGAGGAGATGACGAAGTAGACCAGGAAGAGAACGAAGGGGAAGAAAACAAATAGGAACATGGAGAAGTGACACAGCCTAAGGATCCCATCAAGGAGGTTGAGACATCCAAGAAAAGAAATGTTTCCCTGAAGAAACCATCAATACGGAAGAAATCACGAGAAAATAAACCTCCATTACAGACTGTACTCATGGTGGATGATATTGACCTCATCATCGACATTGTATCAGATACCTTAGAGGACATTTTGCAGCAAAGTGAAGCCAAACAGAAGACAATGTTTGACAGGATTGAGGCAAAGCTCAAAGGGGTACAACAGGCTCTTTATTCGATCTGCATAGTGTCTACTGCGTCTTCATCATCAAAAGGTATAGAAGTAGGAGATGAGCCTTCCCAACTATGAATATTAGCAGATTCGACAGAGGCTCACCTTCGTCGGGTCTAGGAGGAAAAGGAGTAGGCCACAGAGGAATTAAAACAACCAAAGGAGGAAGCCTTAGAGAAACATCGGATTGCATAGTAAGAGAAAGATGACCTCTAGGCAAAGTTTGCAGAGGATACAATGCACATCTAGAAGGAAAATGAATAGTTTCTCACATAGTAGATGGGATTCAAGGAGGTAGTCACTAGATCACTTCTCTCTCTGTCGGGCCTCACACAGATAAAATAGGACACAGTGGAGAGTCAAGTGGAGGAGCTCGTTGAAGCTATTCAGTGGCTTCAAGAAAGAGTGTCAGAACTGGAACTCCAAGTAGTGCCAAGCACTTTGTAGGAAGTGTGAGACTAGAGAGAAGAAACTTCTAGGAGCGCAGTAGAAAGAATCAAGGTGTTGGCTTCAGATTGCAAGAAATTAAGCAACCGCAGTGTGCAGACCTATGAGTTCCTCGCAGAGGACCCATAACTAAGAGCATTAGAAGCACAACTTCAAGAGGCAAAGACACACATAGTGACAGTGCAAGCACAGTTGAAGGCATTGTCAGCAATTGAGAAGATGAATAGGTCACAAGAATAGTGCACAGTTCAACAGTAGGTCCATGCCATCCAAAGTAAGTTCATTGAAGTGACTGAGAGACTCCAGCTGGTATAGGATGAATCTTGCACACTTTTTGAGGAGATCGAAGGACAAGGTGCATAGCTGGAACAAGTGGTCACCACAGTGGAACAACGCTTGGAAGGAACTGTCACTGAGAAATTCATTCAGGAGTTCGTCGAGCAGGAGGCTCTAGAGAAGAATAAAGTTGAGGTAGGTTGATCCAAGCTCAAGTCCTTCGAAGTAAAGTTTCCCAGATCAGAGTGACTCGAGACGAGTCACAGGTGAGTGTTGGGGGCCTATTGGCCCTCAACCAAGTTTTGGAGAACCTTGGTTGTGTTTGACCTTTTTTGGGACTTTAACTGGATGGTCAAAGACGGAGTGCCCAGGCGAAGCGGAGATCACAGGATCTCTCCCCCTTTTGTGGTATTTTTTGGGACTAGGGTTTATGTAACAGGTATGGGATGTCGACCCATGGGTTTACCCATGTTTAGGCCCCATTTGTAATGTATAAATAAGTAACTAGGTGATGTAATAAGGAGTTAGTTGTAATCCAGTGAGCTAAGTGCAAATAGTTGTAAAGGCTTTGTGCATACTGTGTGTTGAGAACTTGCAGAGCTAAGTGCAAGTGATTGTAAGAAGGCTTTATGCTATGCCAAGCTCGGGGAAGGAGGATCTGGAAAGGTGTGCACAGATCTCTTGTCCTATGCTGAGTGGGTTTTAAGGCTCTGTGCATGTAAGAAGATTGAAAGAATATAATAAAGAAGACGAAGAGTTGGTGGACGTAGCTCCATGCTGGGGGTGAACCACGTATATCCTATGTTGTGGTTGCTTGTGTTATTGATGTGATTTATTCTTAGTATTGAATCTTTATGTATGTTAGATGCATATGATGTAGTATATTAGGGCTTAGTGATATGAATAAATGCTATATCTGATCTATTTCTATGTGCTAAGTGCTCGGATGTGTTAGATCTTGTTGAATACTGCGTTGTTATGTAATTAGGGTCTTACCTGCGAAGTGGATAAAGGGTTAAAGACTAACGAATGTTAACTACTAAGTACTCTATTAAGAATTGTGATCACAGATCTGTGTCCCAGCTAGGTTGTAGACACTTGAGTCCTACCACCCCCCCTGCCTCTACCTCGGGTGAGACTTCATCTTCTTCGCAGGTGTTGCCGAAAGGGTCGGTAGTTAAGGTTTTGTTGGTGTGTTGTTGAACCGTTGAACCCCGTGTCTTCCCCTATGCCAACAATCATATTGATATGACTCTAACACTTCTACATTTTTGTTGCATAAACAAAATAGGAATTTATCTATCAATCCATTTCGTAGCTCAATTGAAAAATAGAGAAAATGCAATACAACTTGAAATTCATCAAATAGACAATCCCGGGGAGTGTATAAAAATGCATATAATCTAAAAGGACAATTTCTACTCAACATAATGCCTTCAACATCTATTATTTTTTTCATCTTCTAATTTGTGTTTTTCAAGTTATTACTAAGTTATGTTTATGGTACTATAGAAGCAAGGAAGAAATAACAATATAATATTGAAAATGCACACCTGTTTTTTTATCTCCTTCAACTTTTTGTAGTTGATATAACTTGTTTTTGAAAAGAAAATCAACAAACAGTCTTTAATTACATTAAATACACATTATGAATTAAACAATATTACAATCCATCCTATTGGTTTTCCTTGTTGAGTATTATTATCTTTGTGAAATATGAAAGGATATAAGGAATCTATTATTTATGCCTCTTGAATTCCTAGTAATTCATTATTTAGTAAATTTCATGATTAATGCATGTTGTGAATGCATATGGCTAAGAAACCATCTCTCTAAACATGCATGGGTTACTCGATTGAGTAATAATTTCTTGTAATTTTGGAATACTTTGCATAATGGGTTATATTCCTTTGAATGTATATGTAGAGAAACTCAACTTCTTGATTAAAAGATCTGAGAAAGACAAAGAATAGATTGAATAGATTTTCACTTGGGAAAACTATTACTTTCTCACATATTATCCATTCTTTTGGTCTGGTCATGGTTGTGCCCTATACAAAGGGTTTACCATGTATAATATTTTAGTCTCAATGCCAAATAATTTGGAACAACTTCCCTTCATTATTTGATAGAAATTCCTTAATGCAAGAGAATTCAAAGCATGTGGGTTGGTGGATCCTGCAAGAGTCGAAATCCCCTTTGTATTTGAATGCTTCCAGAAATAGGATTTTAGAGCGGAACCCTGAGAATGGTGAGGTCATTATGATGGAAAGTCCACATGGAGACGATGTGGAGTCCATGTAACTAATTACTTTGCAAAGAGCTAGTGGTGGAGGCCATCAATGATGCCATGGTGTTAGTCTATGAGGTTTTGACCAATGGGAAGAGTCAAAATAGAGAAAATAATTCCTAAGTGTCAATATTCATTCTCAATCATTTATTGGATAGTGAGATTTAATGATCCTTACTGTTTGTTGGGATCAGTGGTTGGGAAGGCTCATGGAATTAGTCTTGTGGGGAATATTTCATGGGAGGTTAATTCTGTGTAGTCTATGGGTCATGAGATGCAGAGAAATTGCATGGTGGGGGAAAGGTTTGAGCCTGGAGGTGCAAGGTTGCAATCCTTGCATGTTGCAAGATATGGAAAAAACCATGAAGTGTGGTTTCATGATAACCCGATGGTAAATCCCATGAACATGAGTCTGAATAAGGATGAGATCCGTTGGATTTGCAGAGAGTATTTATGCACCATTAGATCTATCATGACCTTTAGTCGATTAAAGAACATGCAACTTAGTAACCTATGTTAATTTGGACCATCGCTTGGCATCAATGTCCACTGTCCAATCTATTTGACGAGGTTGTTACCTCATGAGGGATAGCTGCCAAGGAGGATGCCATGTCAACATGCTAAGTCATTGCGCCATGTTAGCGGTTCATCTGCAAGGGTAGATGATTTGGAGGCTGACACATGGCCATCATGCATAGGTGGCACCCTTAGATGACTTTGGAAAGAGGTCAAGTGATATTGAATCATGACCATTCATCATGCATTGATATTGAATCCAAAAACTCCAATATGGAAAAGGGTTAAGCCCAAAGGCATGAGGTAGCAAGCCTTGTAGGATGGGGGTTGCGAGAAAAACCATGAAGCATGGTGGAGGGAAAAACCAATGATAAATATCCTGAGTACAATCTCAAAGAAAGAAAAGAGTTGTTGGATTGGTGGGAAGTAGATATGGATCGTTATATATATGTCGGGCCCATTGGCCAGTTAAAGAACATGTAGCTTAAGAACCCAAGATAATCTAGGTCATCAATCGACATAGATGTCCACCATATGATCTATTGGACAACCTTGTTACATTGTGAGGGCCAGGTGCAGAGGATGATGCCATGTAATCATGTTGAGTCAACATGCCTCATTGGCATGTCATGTTAGGGACTCCTCAACAAGGGTAGATGATTTGGAGACTACCACGTGGTCATCAGAACCCTTAGTTGACTTTGGAAAGAGGTCAAGTGATATCCAAACCTGACTTTTCATCAGGGATTGAGATTGGATCTAGACTGTCATATCTGTTGGGAGAACTCATTGTTGCGGGCTGTGACTTGCAGGAGGATTTCACTAAGTTTCCATCTGGAGATGCTGATTTGAAATTGAGAAATTTTTTCCTAAGTGTCAAGTGTCAATCTTAATTGTTCGCTAGATAAAAATATTTGATCTTGACCATTTGTTAGGATCGGTGGTCGGGAAATCTCACAGGATTAGTCTCACAGAGAAGAGTACACATAGAGGTTCACATGATCAAGATCATATGAAGAGTCTATGGGAGGTTAAGGCCACTTGGTCTATGGAGAGATCACATCATGTGGCAAAGGGTTGAGCCTGAAGGTGTGACGTTGCAATCCCTACGAGCTATGGGAAAAATCATGAAGCCTAGTGGTGTGACAACTTGATGGTAAATCCCATAAGGGCGACTTCGAAGAAGGATGAAAGTCATTGGATTGGTGGGGAGTAGATATGGACCATCATATATGTCGGTCCCATGTGTTTCAAAGTCACATGCAACAGATGAATATCTACTAATGTGCATGTCCTAACCTCAACTAGAATTAAAAAGTATTTATGACAACTATTTTATGTTGCTTACTTTAATTAAACAAAAATTGCAACTAAATATGTTTTCCTGGTTAGCTACATCCCTATCATGCTATAAACCTCGAAATTAATAGGTCCTACAGAAGGACCCAATCTTTCATCTTACATTTGTCTCTCTTGGCATGCAAATAATGGCCTTTTATATCTCATAATTTTTATTTCCTTCTTCTAGCCTTGGGATGGTTCAGTCTTTGCGGGGGAGGGGTTTCTATGTTTTCACCATCCTTAGTACCACTCTTAGCAGAATTTGTGTTGAGAATTTTTTTTTCCAGACCTTTGAAGGCCCTCATCCTTTGTTGGGGTCATGTCCATAGATATATTCATGCATTACTTCTATCACATTGTGTAGGAACCCCTTCTTCTGATTCTCATCAAATCCTAGTGTTTTTGGTGGTGCTCACAAAAATGGAAGAAAACTATAGGTTAATTTGCATGTACTGGACAAATTGGTCAATGATAAAGGAGAGAACACAATGAGGTGCTAAGTCGTTCAACCTTCTTCCTCATATTTTTTAGATGCTTTCTATTATACAATAAATTCAATCCTTTCCACTCCACATAGGCATTTCACATTTCCTCCATATTTCATAGGCAACTTCCTTTCCACCCTGTCACTCCACCCTTCACTACCCCTTTACCAATCCTTCATATATATAGTGTGTTATAAAGAATAATTTTAATATTCTCAGGTGGTGGGATGTGGGAATGAGTCTCCCCAGGGTAGTTCTTCCTGCTAGTGCTTAAAATCATTCATAGGCCTCACTAAATGATATTATAGAACTTTCGAATGCCTTATCTTCCTATCTTCTTTGTATCCTTAGTATTTAAGCTACTAAGGAAGAGATAATTTATATTTGATATAAATTCATTTAAAGAGGTATATTATTGGAGCTATGGAATTTATTTGTAGCTCAAAAACATCCTAATTTGTATCATGAAATGCACTTGATTCAATAAGGTTCAAGCTTATCATGATGTGTACTTTCAACCTCTTACAACATACATAAACTGTATACCTGATCGAACAACTTACAACATATGTGTAGCCATTCAAGAAACAATCTACAAGGACCAAGGAGAAGAGGTGAAATTATATTAAGTTATAAGAATTTAACTTGTAATTGTTTCGTTAACCCATTTTTTTTCAATTTGAATTTTTATTTATTTTATTTTTTTCAAAGGAAGCTATAATAATTTCATTTTTTTTGTGATGCAAAGAAATCAAATATATTTTTCAAAGTATTTAATAGTACTAAATCTCTAATACAATATTATTGATATTTTGACAATTTCCTACTTTCAAATAGTATATAGGAATGAAAATGAGTGATCTTACTGATGAATTATGAATGAAGGTGAAACTCAATTGTAGGTCTAGGATTTCAACCCTGCAAAGTTGAAGCAAACAATGGAAGTGAATCAAACAACGACAACCAACAAATCAGTGGACCAATGATGAATATGTATGGAATTTGTATGATTATCTTATAACTCAATTGCAAATATGTAACGATAAATATGAAACATACAATGTACAAGAACCCCAACGATAAAGAAAGTGTAGGTTTTAACCTTGTACAATATTTTACTGCAAATAGATTTTCAATAAAAGAACAAAAACGATGGAAAATACACACATTACACAGATGGAAACCCAAACCGGGAAAACCAACATATTTTATATTCATTCATAGTGATACATTGTTTAAAATACAATATACATATAGGAGCCAACGACCTCCAAAACCCTAACCCAATGACCTGGATTAGTCAAAAACCCTAATTCCTTAACCAGAAATAGAAAACCATCAGCAAAAACCATTTCTGAAAAATCACCCAACAATGGACACGAAAATCGAGGTGACATGAAAAACGAGGCAAAAATGCGACATGTTTCCTGAGGAGAAAAAAAAATTCTCGGGAAGCTTCCCCCCAAATCCAATGCAAGGGGATATCACCCCCCTACATCCCCCCTCAAACTCCCTTGCACGCTCGACACAACGTAGTAGACACTACAACTATTCATGCAAAGAATATAACATATAACCAACATTCTCCCACCTGTTGTTTTCTTTGCATACAGGGGGTTACAGGGTTACATAGTCAACAATCCAGGGAAAAAATGCCCATCGATCCTCTACACCAAGATAAATTTTCAGTGTTCACAAATTTTGTTAACGAATCTACAACATTCTTCAAAGTGTCCAACTTCATCAACAACACTTTATTTTCTTCAACGATGTCTCTCACAAAGTGATATTGAATATCAATATGCTTTGTCTTTGAATGATAAGCCGAGTTCTTTGCAAAAAAAATTGCACTATGACTGTCACAATACATCCTTACAGCTTGTTGTACCAACCCAATACCTGAACATAATCTTTGTAACCATACTTCTTCCTTGCTTGCATGAGTGGCCGCCATGTATTCAACTTATGTAGTTGAAAGTGCCACTACATCCTGTATTTTTCTCATCCAACTAATTTCTTGTCCAAGTAGGTTAAACACATACCCGCTTGTAGATCTCCTATGATCTAGATATCCAACCCAGTCTGCATCCACAAAGCCATGTATGTCCAACACTCTGTCCAATCTTGTTCTTCCTTGGTAGCATAATCCATAGATAGCAGTGCCACACAAATACTTGAAAACCCTTTTTACTGTTGTACAATGCTCCGTCCCTGGTCTTGACATATACTTGCTCAAAATTCCCACTTCATGTGCAGTGTCTAGTCTAGTACATACCATTTCATACATCAAACTACCAGCTTCGCTCGCATATGGAACATGAGACATGTCCTTCTCCTCTTTTTGTGTCTTAGGACACTGTTCCGCAGATAAATTTACACCAGCAGGAATAGGGACCTTTATTGGTTTACATTCCTGCATATCAAACCTTTTATCGACATATTTTCTCTGATTTAACCAGAGATTCCTCTTTTTTTGATCTTTTTTATTTTCCATACCCAAAATGAAATTTGAAGCACCAAGATCCTTCATGTCAAATTTAAAGGACAACTGAGTTTTCACATCCTGGATAATCTCCTTGTTATTTCCTATTAGCAAAATGTCATCCACATAAAAGATGAAATAAATCAAATCATCACCAATTAATTTAAAATACACATAGTGATCCTCTTTGCTTCTTTCGAAGCCAAGTCCCAGCATATAAGTATCAAATTTTTGATACCACATCATTGGTGATTGTTTTAAACCATATACAAACTTTTTCAACTTTCATAGCCGCTCCTTGTTTCCCTTCACAGTAAAACCTTTTGGTTGCTTCATATAGATTTCTTCTTCTAGATCCTCATGTAGAAATGTTGTCTTCACATCCATTTTTTCTACTTCAAAATCAAATGCAGCAGCAACAGATAATATAAATATTATAGAAGTTAACTTGGCAACAGGAGAAAAAATCTCACCAAAATCAATTACCTCAACCCAGGAATAACCCTTTTCTACTAACTGAGCTTTGTATTTCTCCACTTTCCATCTACATTCAACTTCTTTTTAAATACCCATTTGTTGCTAATGGGATTTCTTCCAGTCAACAACTCCACTATATCCCAAGCCTCATTCTTATCCAAGGTTGTCATTTCTTCATCCATGGCCTTTTTCCAGAGCTTTCCATCCTCTGAATACACTAGCTCTTTGATAGTTCTAAGATTATCATCAGTAATAGACAAAGAAAAATTTGAATGAAAATCAGATGGAGTATACATTTCTGGTAGCCTTCTTTCTCGAACCGATCTCCTTAATACTAGAGTATGGGGATCTTCTTCTTCTTCTTCTTATTCTTCCATAGAGTTTGATTCATCATCCTTTAAATCAAACTCTATTTTCTCTGGTTCTTTCTTACTTGGTAGGACTTCCTGTTTAACAACATCCTTCATTTCTCTAAATACCACATCTGGGCTATACATAACTTTCTTAGTTTCTAGGTTCCAAAGCTTATAACCTTTGAGACCTTCTTTATACCCAATAAAGATATACTTTTCAACTTTCTTATCTATCTTACTCTTGTTTTCCTTTGGAACATGAACATATGCCTCGCAACCAAATCCCTTGAGATGTATGAGAGAAGGTTTCTTACCAGTCCATACCTCTTGTGGAGTCTTGTCATCAAGTGTTGCTGAGGGTGATTTGTTGATCAGGTAACACGCAGTACCCACTGCCTCTTCCGAGAATTCTTTCCCTAACCTGGCACCACTGAGTATGCACCTTTCTTTTTGCATCAACGTCATGTTCATCCTTTCTGCAACTCCATTTTTCTGAGGTGTATATGGAGTAGTATTATTCCTTTCTATACTACAATTTTTACAGAATTCTTCAAATTCATTCCTGCAGAACTCTCGCCATTATCTGTCCTCAACACCTAAATTATTTTCTCTATTTTATTCTCAACAAGAGCCTTAAACTATTTAAACATGTCAAAGGCTTCATATTTCTTCCTGAGGAAATATATCCAAGTATTCCTCGAGAAGTCATCTATAAATGAGATACAGTACACATATTTTCCCAATGATGGAAATGACACAGGTCCCAAACACATCACTATGAACTAGTTATAAAATTCCTTCTTCCCTCATTGCACCAGAGGGGAATCTTACCTGATTCTGCTTCCCATATACACAGTGTTCACAAAAATCAAAATCCAGAGAGAAGTTAGACATACCTTCAACCATACCTTTACTGTGTAGTAGTCGAAGAGCCTTCTCTCCAATATGCCCCAAACTTTGATGCCATAGCATAAACTTTTCTCCAAAGACTGTAGGAGTTCTTTCTTCTTCAACTCCAATATCAGAAACAATGGAACTATTACACCCATCACTAATAGTGCTTCCTTGCATCTTATAAAGAGTTCCAGGATTATTTTAGGGACTAAATTTTGTTCATGGGCTAATTTTCCATGGTTTTTCCCAAAAAAAGATTCGTTATTCTAAAAATGATTCTCCCAGATTCTATAGGATAAAATTATTTTACCTTAAAAATTGCCAAAATTTTATTCAAATTGTATAAAATCCTTAGAAATTTGAATTGTTTTACAAAAATATCGCCAAACATTTATAGTTGCCATATGAAAGATAACTAACATTCTCCAAGGTTTCTACATTTTAAAGTAATTTTCCATCCTTAAAATCATCCCTGGTTCCAAACCAAACTCCTTTCAACAACATCATTGTTCCTCGAACCATCCTGTAGGTTTCCTTTTGAAATATTGTTTTTACCCCGGCATCGTCCATTTTTCTTACAAAAATCAAATTTATGGCCATAAAGTTGAGGCTCATATATGGAAGGATTAGAACACTATCTGGCCATAAAGTTGAGGCTCATATATGGAAGGATTAGAACACTATCTGATGTTTAGAACACCAGATAGTGTTCTAATCCTTCCATATATGAGCCTCAACTTGAATGTTCCTCGTCCTATGATTCTGGTTGTCGAATCATCACCTAAAAAAACATTACCTCCATCATACCTTTCATATTCACAGAACCGCTCCCTGTGGGGAGTCATATGAAAGGATGCACCTGATTCAACCAACCATGCCTCATGATATGCATGTGTTCTTGAAGAATCCAAGTACACATCCCCTCCTTCTTCCTTGGAGGTCTTTTCTTCTATAGAAGGATCTTCTTCAGATCCCTTCTTTTTCTCAATTTTGGATCTACATTGCTTCTTGTAGTGCCCTTCTTTTCCACATCTCCAACATACCTTTACAAAATTTTAGGGAGATTTAGATCCACCCTTAGAATTAGATCTCCCACTTGAGGACTTAGATCTATTTCTTTCCTGGGAGCTTCCCCTTTCAAATAATGCATCTGTGCTATGTCCTTCCATGTTCTTCCGTCTCATCTCCTCCGACAACAAGGATGAGACCACTTCATCAAAATTCCAGGAAATTTTATTACTATCTATGCCCACAACTAGACTATTCCACGAGTCTGGTAAAGAGCACAGTAAACTGATACACTTATCTTCATCTGAAATTTTAATCTCAATAGATACTAACTGACTTACCATAGTATTGAAGGCGTTCAAATGATCTGTCGCCGAGTCTCCATCTCTCATCCTCAGATTATACAACTTCTTTCCCAAGAAAATTTTATCTACTAGGAACTTAGACTGATACAACTTCCCCAACTTATCCCATAAATCTTTATTTGTAGCTTCCTCTAATACATTTAGTAATACTAAATCTAAGAGGCACAGTCAGATTGTGCTCTTCGCCTTCCAATCCAACTTTTTCCAGTCATTTGTTGAAGTTCTTGTAGGTGTAGTACCTATATCCACTGTGATCCACTGATCTCTATCCACCAACAAATCTTCCATCTTGAACTTCCACAGCTCAAAACTTTTCCCATTAAACTTCTCAATCTCCATTTTCGAATTGCTCGCCATTTATTTTCACCTGAAAAATCAATACCACATATATCCCATTGTAACAAGGCTTATCACAATCCCAAGCCAAACCCTTGACCACAAAGGCAACCCCTTGAAGCCAACAAAGATCTGATACCAAATGTAGATTTTAACCTTGTACAATATTTTACTTCAAATAGATTTTCAATAAAAGAACGTAAAAGATACAATGGAAAATACATACATTACACAGAGATTTTTCCCCTAGAAACCCAAACCGAGAAAACCAACATATTCTATATTCATTCATAGTGATACATTGTTTATAATACAATATAGATATAGGAGCCATCGGCGTCCAAAACCTTAGCCCAATTACTTGGATTAGTCAAAAAACCTTATTCCTTAACTGGAAATAGAAAACCATCGAAAAAAACCATGTGCCTAAAAATCGCCCAACGACGGACATGAAAATCAAGGTGACATGAAAATCAAGGAAAAAATATGACACATTTCCCAAGGAAAAAAATTATCGGGGGCGTTGCCCCCGAACCCCCATGCAGGGGACTATCGCGCACCCAACGCAATATAGCAGACACTATAGTTAGTCATGCCAAGAATACAACATATACCCAATAGAAAGCACCCCATAATTCTAGTTGATGATGGTGATGACAATGGAAAAAGTTTCACCGCATATGGAGATTGTCTCACTTACCCTTCGAATATGTTTTTTCAATTGAATAGACATGAATTTAATGATCTCAATCAACAGATGCAAATTCAATATGAAGAAAGAGATAAATTATTAATGCACGTCGTTGACACAGAAATCAATCCAAAAGGCCAAAGATAAAACTTTAGGAAGAGGGAAAAAAAAACATTGAAAAGTACAAAAACATGCAATAAGACCTCAAATCTATCTTCCGATAAGATTATGACAAATAATTTTTTTTATTATAAAAAAAAAAAAAAAAAATCGAATTTGCTATCTCAAACATTAAAGATTGGAGAAATTTTTTATACTCATATGTCAAATTAATATGAAATCAACACTCAATCAAATGTTATTGTTCTTGGCTAGTTAGCCTTCGACGGTGACTAATAAGAATTAATAACCAAATTTAATGTTTAAACATTTATCATATATTAATGTGTTTCAATCTCATTATTATTTTTATGTATTTGTATATTTTGATACGATTATTTTCCTGTTTTAAAACTAATGCAAATATCATGTCCAAGTTATTGTCTTTAATAATTTGATTAAATAGTGGCACTTTACCATAAATCAATGAAATCTTTGTTGAAAAAATATGCTTTATTAACTATTTGAGAATGAGATCCTATTTTAATTGTGATTCCAATTTATTTCCCCTCCCATGTCTAATGAAGAGGTCAATATAGTTGTTGCATCTATTAACAATTTGAGCTTGTTACATGAATTTACATGAATCCGAGCGACTATGATCACCATACACTAGATTTGAATATTTTTTTTAATTATTGAATTTTATGAATGTATAGATGTACACTAGATTTAAATTTAATTTTTTCATTAGTGAATTCTATGAATTTACACTCTCTCACGATGGTTTGAAAATGAGTTATTTCTTTTTTAATATATATTTAAATGATGGAAAAAGTTTCTTCGAATGAATATTGAAAGGAAAAGCCATCATGATAGAGCATCATCATATTCCTGATATTTGGTATACTAGATTTTAGATTACACTCAACACATAGTATATAATTACGCCGAAAGGCGTATACCTATTGAAGATGGGCACAATTAATGATCTTTTAATCTTAAATTCTAATCTGATGGTTATGCATTGAAGATGCTGTCATATTTTTAGTCGTCCTCCAAAATCAATTAGTGAGATTTATTGTTGATAACTTCTTTGCACTTATAAAAGCATCCGTTAACCTCTTTACTTTTTAACATTTACCTAATCATATTAAGAAATTACTGTAACATCATATGATTGCCACGTTTAAATAATTAACTTTTGGAATTCTTCAACTGTTCAATTTGTTCATGCATGAGCTTGACATTTTTATTGAGTTTTATTTAACCTGACATTTTTACTGAGTTTTTTTATGGGCCATAAGTCATAAGTCTTGCGGCGTTTGCCAGCCGCGAGTTAGCGGCTGTGCTAGTATTACTACTTTGGATTGAACATTTTTGACATGTGGCTTAGATTTCATTTTAGCTTTAAAGAATATAGTCCTAGCCTATCCAAAAACCACTTTCGTAAGCTACTCCACATGTTGATATTTACGTTTGCCATACATTGGCTCCACTTTCCACGAGTTTAGATTTTTCCTTTATGCTCCACTTGTCC
>ML787460.1:716950-789408 GCA_009831015.1 Picea engelmannii | reverse complement strand
GTAATAAAATAATAAAATAAGAGTTATGAATGTTTAAAGAAAAAAAAAATTTACATCCAACTAATATCTACATTTGAAATTTGAATAAACCTACTTAAAATTTGAGTACCTATAAATCAAAAATATTATTAAAAATAATATTTTTCTCTGTTTTCTTTCAAAACTATTTACTTTTATAATTAATATTATCATTTTGAATCTTATTTTGATTTTAATATCAATTTTTTATTTTCAATTTTATGTTTAACTTCAAAATACTATATAAAAGTTAAAACTTTTAGTAAAAACATGAATGTAACATCAAATTAATATGCATCGAGGTTAAAAGATACAAGATCCAATTAAAATACATTGATCTTAAAAGATATAAGATCAAATTAAAAAGATAAAACTAGGGATATATAATATCAAATTTGTTTTCATTTGGATGTCTTCACGTGTTGTTGTAAAAAAAAGAAGAAGCATGAATCAGTTATTTTGCAATTATATATATATATATATATATATATATATATATATATATATATATATATATATAATTTAATTTAATTTGTTAAAAATATATGTGTGTTTGGATAATTTGTTAAGTAATTAAAATTTTCTATATAGACCTATCATTTATATATATGAAGATTATTTTTTTAAGAATTTGCTTTTTGATCGTTTAAAATCATGTAAATTAATATGAGTAATTTTAATTTAAAATTTTATAAAAAATATTTGAATTAATAGAATTGTAAATATCAAATAGTAGTATTGAAAATTTTGATTGTAATAGGGATAATCAAAAACATTAAATCTATTTCAATTATAAAAAATATTTTTATTTATTTAAAATTATAATTTTAATAAAAATTTTATGAAATTTCAATGATGACAAAGTATACAAATTTAAATTCATAATACATTTTTTTTTTAATTTATTATATACTATATATTTTATGATTTCAATTTTTTTTAATTTGTCTTTATCATATTTTAATTATAAATACAATAAATAAATGTTAATTCATCTTTTCATTATTAAATTTTAACTTTAAAAAATAAATGTTGATTTCCCTTCTCATTAAAATACCAATAAATATACTACTAAATTTATTAATAATAAATTTTGTAAACAAATCATTAATAATCATTGAAGAGTTTTTAAATATACTAAGAATAATATTTGTGTTGGAACTATAAATTATTATCTTGATAGTGACAACCAATATGCTTCTTCCCCTAAGCCAGTCATATGCACCATGCAAATTTTCAATCAATATTTAAAAAAAATTCAAAAATACTTTACTATTACATTCTCTTAACATAATCATTACAGTCCCTTAACATAATGATTGGCTACCTATATAGTGCATAATTTTCACTCTCCCCGCCTATTTATAAACTTATATTGGTCGACGGAGGCGATAAATATTTTCGTTAACATAACGATTGGCTACCTATGTAGTTCATAATTTTCACCCTCCCCATCTATTTATAAACCTATATTGGTGGACGAAGGGAATAAATATTTTCATGTGGATTCCGTGAAAACGTGGTGAAAAATTATTGAATACATCTGTGTATTCGCGTGGGGAACATTTCCAAGTGGGGCGGCACTCACGTGGAAAAGGTCGGCTACTGCCTTCTCACTTGTGGCGTCTAGTCCTTTCATTGGCTGTGGATGTTGTGATGGTTTTAACGTATTTCATTTTGTACTTGTTCATTGACTTGTCTTTCAAGAAGTGATAGCAAAAAATATTATAAAAGATAGTAGTAGTTTAATTGTTCTAAGTTTTGGTTTTTATTTTTCTCGGGTGTGATAAGATTTTGGGATTGGGGAAAGGTTTTTTCTTCAGTAGTAATCTTCTCTTGGCACTAAAACTTAGACAGGTGACTGTCTTTGCCCTTGCCAAAGTAGGGCACGAGTCTATCTTCACTGCAGAGAATTGGTGGTCAAGCGTTGATCTAGGGCTGTCGGATGAACTAGCCTCCGAATGGAATGGTTTAATCTCAGATTTAAGGGGTTCAGGTATCTCTCTAACCAACAATTCAAAGGACGAACTCAGTTGGACAGGTGGGGACGGATCTGGGGAGATCACTGTTCGGAATGCTTATAATGTGATTTTTACTACTAAAAATTTGTCTTTAGCGAGTGGCTGGATGATCAGCTGTTGGAAGTGGTGCGATCAACTGAAAGTTACTCTGTTTTTCTGGCTGGCAGCATCAAACAGAGTCTTAACCAGGGATGCATTAATGCAGAAAGGCTGGATAGGGCCGAGTGTTTGCCACCTGTGTAGAGGAAGTACGGAAAATGTAAATCACTTATTCATTCAGTGCCCGTTTACTAAGAGGGTTTGGAATTTTTTGGCGCACTATCAACCTTTTGACTGTGTGTGGTCTGGCCAATCCATCGCTGGTTGTATGGAGGTGTGGCTTCTGAACCAAAGTCGATCCAAAAGACTTCCACTGTTCACAATATGGTTTATTTGGAAGGAGCGCGACCTGGCATTGTTTGAAGGGAAATCGCCCTCGACGCTGGCGGTTTCCTTGAAGATTATTACTGCTATCAGAAAAAAGAAAAGAGACAATAAGTCACGGGTGTTAAGGATAAAAATGTTCAATAGACTTTTGAATTATGATATGGCTACTTTTGATGGGGCAACAACGATAGGGGGGTTTTTGTGTGGGTCAGGAGGCACTTTGAAGTGCTTAAATTCACATGATTACAGATGTTATATCAATTGTGGAGTCAGGATAAACATAAAGGCCGATTTATTGGGGGCGTGGGCTTCTCTCCTGCTTGCAAACCACTTGGGAATTCAACAACTACAGGTATTGGGGGACTCTAAAGTGATAATTGATTGGCTTAGGAAGGACGAGAAGCTACAAGCAATCAATATCGAAGGGTGGAAGATTAGAGTTCGAGAGCTGCAGTCAGCGTTCCAAAACCTCAGCTTTCATCATATTTTTAGGGAATCCAATGAGGAGGCAGACAAACTGTCAAAGCAGGCCCTAGACTCTCTGAAAGGTAGACTTACCTATTATATTTGGGATGGAGTAACGGAGGGCCCTATAAATCATTGGAACATATTCTAAGTTATTGTGTTTCTCAGCTTTTGGTAAGAGACTACTTGTAGTAGTATGGAAAGTGATCATTGATAAGTATTTGCAGAATTATCAGTATTTTCTGTTATCGAGTGTAGTAGTTTCAGTAGTTTTCATTTCTGTCTGATTGGTAAGTTTTGTGGTGATCGAAGAATACTATGCTTATAGTGGAGCTCTGTTGTGTCCGACAGATTGAGATTTGGAAAGATTTTTATCTGCAAAAGGAAAATAAAATTATTAATATAATTTTTGGGTGAATTTTCTTTGGAAAAAAAATGTTTTGGTTTTTATGTGGATATTTTCTATTTATTTTTTTCTAAAATTTAGTGAGAAATTATTGAATTTGCAGATTTGAGATTTGGGTAGTTAATTTTGTATAATATAAGTGTCTCGAACATTTTCTAGTACTCTAAATCCATTTCTATATTTTAAAAGTACAATTTAGACAACAAAATATTGTAATTTCATGCATATTTATATCGTCTCAAAACATAAAATAATTAAACAACACCTAAAAAAATAATTATTAAATATCTAAAAAATAATTGTTATCCATTATAAAAATTGTTCTCAAAGTACCATATTTGTAAACGTTGATAGCGACTGAGATTGCGTTTTATATTTTGTGCAAGGACAGTTTAAAGCTTTCCATTCATATTAAAAAAATAAAACAAAGATAAAAAATGATTGAAATTTTCTTTTGGAATATGAACAAACCCCTTAAAGCAAAGGTCCATATTAAACACCAACCATCTTAGAATTTGAGAATGAGTTTTTAAACACTTCCAAAGCTCAATTTAAACAAGAGCATGAGCTTTCTAAACAGTTTTTAAGTTAGCTAGTTTTTAAGTTAGCTCAATTGGTGAAATAATTGTGATGAGTCACTTTAAGAATATATATTTTACTAGTATAGTGATATGGTGATAACATGTTTGATATAGGTTATAGAAATCAAAGTGAAGAGAGGTAGATTGAGGAGATGTAAGATGGCAGAAATTGACCATAAATTTATTATGGAGACATGCATTCTTATAACCCATTAGTCAAATGAGTAAATTATAGATCATTTTTTACATTGACCTGGTTGGTTG
The DNA here is from genome assembly GCA_009831015.1 of Picea engelmannii. Taxonomy (NCBI): domain Eukaryota; kingdom Viridiplantae; phylum Streptophyta; class Pinopsida; order Pinales; family Pinaceae; genus Picea; species Picea engelmannii. The sequence continues at coordinate 785,227 of ML787460.1, read as the reverse complement.
GTGCATTAACTTGTTTTGAAATGAATTAATGTAATGTTAATTTATGCTTGGTTGGTTGGTGCATTAACTTGTTTTGAAATGAATTAATGTAATGTTAAATTATGCTTCTAAGTTTGTCATTTAGGTATATAAATTCTATGTTTCTCCTTCCATACTTGCATACCAAAAAATACACGCTCTTGTTTTAGAAATGCTCCATGCTCTTGTTTTACACTCTTAATCAATATAATTATTAATCCCTATAATTTGTAATACTTATAATCTTTATACACCATGTAATCCTTAACTCTGAAATCTATTGTTTTGTAAACGATAGGCCTATGGTCTGTTTGTCTCACCAACACAGATATTTATGTGGAATGAAAAAATTATAACCTTATCTCTTTGGATTATGGGAAATTCTCGACCAATCAAGCCACAAGTTGAGTCAGAAACAAATGAGTCAGAAAGATGTGGTAAGTTGGGTTGAAGGTAATGCAAGTCAACCAAGTCAAATTGATCCAAGTCGAATTTACCCAAGTCAGATTTAACCAAGTCGATTTTATCCAAGTCATATTTATCCAAGTCGAGTCGACCAAGGGATGTCTGCCAATTGAATGAGGAAGGAAACTCGACCAAAGGGGAAGCCAAGTCAAAGTGAGTCAACTCATGGGAAAAATTGTTGGCCGACGAGTGGGAAATAATCTGTATATGGTCTGTGGGAAACTAATAAACACCACAACAATCCCAAACTTCGATATATATATATATATATATATATATATATATATATATAATTTATGGGTGAAGGTAAATGCCCCAACAAGTTGATAATGTGCCCTGACAATAAAATACTATGTGTGCAGGTGATACATGTTGAAAATTTACTTTAACAAATTATGCATAGAGAACTGCAAGTCATAACGAAAGCAACCAAAGAACAAAATGCATTAACTCAAAGATATCAACATTTAAATGAGATTTTTATTATGCTCGAGGGAAAATTACAGAGGGTTGAGCGATACACAGACTCTGTATATTGTTACTCAATGACATTACAAAATTGCAGAGGCCAAGGCTCAGAGACACGTTCATTTAGAGTGAACAAGAACATTAACTCCTTCGTCCACCCAACTTCAAGCAGGATGTTCTCTTCAAGCTTCAATTTCTTCTATTGTTCTTCCCTATCTCCCATGTTGATGTCTTCTTCACTACAACCTTTTTTTTTAAATGGGATTCCTTTATAAGGCCAACCATCACAATGATTCATTTCCTCTTCCAACTTTTTCCAAAAAGATAAAATAAAATAAAAATGACATGTTTACAAAATTTACAAAACGAGTAAGCAACTAAGTGCTTATTGAAAAGTTTTGGAGAGGATCCAATTCAGATCACACCTCCCCATTTACAGGTTTTTGGTCCCCAAAAGATTCAACTCCAATCTTTTTCTCCAATCATAAAGTAGACTCTGACAAAAATCCACAAAAGGGTGCCTCCATTGTAGGATGGAAGATAAGAGTTGAGTAGGGGGTACCTTTGGCATAACCCTGTTATCAATATCATGGTTTTGGATGACATTCACTATTACAATAGGCCATTGGAAAATAATTTCACCTTGGGCTACAAATGAAAATAACTCCTCTTTCCCCTTGACCTTGACTCTCCAAACTTTCTTCTTGGTTGTTTGGTTCTTGGGATGGAGTTCAAGGTGAAGCCTCCAACATTTTCCCTCCCAATGTCTAGTCAATCTGCAATACTTGCAATAGTTCCTACATGGGTTGTTTGGCCTTCTAGAGTGCCAACAATAACTATTATTATGACCCATTTTCTTGCAATAGAAAAAAATTATGCTATACCTCTTCGGTTTGCGATGATGATTGCTAGCTTGGTTTCTTGGTCCCCCAAGAGTTGGAGTGAATATGGATGGCATAATCATCTCTTTTCTACCCTCTTCCAAGATGCTACTCAGTGGTCTGATGCACATGGCTTATTTTCCAATTCCTTTTGTCTCAACGAAAATGGTGTGAGTTGCACTTGTGTTAGATTCTTGTCCACTGAATACTAGGCCTTCATGTTTGGGCCTCTGTTGAGTTACAATGGGAATCAAAATCCCTTAGCCTTTGTTTCCTGGCCCTTGGCCATCATATCCCATTTTTCTCATGATCTTGGAACCAATTCCTCTCAAAGTCACCAAGGGTATTGGAAGGTGAGTTTGCCATGTTTTCCTTTGTCATGGTACTAGTGTTGGCAGTGGCAACGGAAGGCGCTTGCTTGATCTCTTGGAAAATTGTGTCCATATTATTCAATGCCTCTTCATTTGTTATTAAGTCATGGTATAAGTGAGAAGTGACCTTGATGAAGCTCTCCTCTTGCCAATTATCCAACTCAATGAATTTCTCCCCCAACAACAAGAGTTGCAATATTCTCTTGTCTAATTCTACCATCATGGCAATGAAGGAGTCTTGATGCTTATCAAGCTCTTTCTCTAGCCTGTCTTCTCTCTGTCTCCAATACCAATTTTCTTCTTGGATCTTCTTGTTGAAGTCTCTCAACTCTTCCAACTTCTCTCCATTAAGAGATTTTCCAATGAAAACTTCTTCAATGTCTTTGGTGAACTTGCTTTGATACCATCTATTATGTAAATAGTAGGCCTAAATGATATTTTTATTATGCTTGGGGAAAAATTACAAAGAGGTGAGAAATACAAAGACTTTTTGTATTGTTACTCACTAACATTACAAAATTGCAAAGGTCAAGGCACAAAGACACCTTCTCTAAGAGTGATCATGCACATTAACTCCTTCGTCCACCCATCTTCAAGCAGAATTCTCTCTTCGAGCTTCAATTTTTGCTATTGTCCTTCCCTATCTCCCCTGTTAATGTTTTCTTCGCTACAACCTTCGTTTTTTAATGAAATGCCCTTTGAAGGCCAACCATCACAATGATTTGTTTCCACTTCCAATTTTTGCAAAAAAACCAAAATAAAATAAAAATAACATATTTATAAAATTTACAAAAGAGCAAGTAACGTAAGAGTTTTGGAAAGGATCCAATTCGAATCATCTATAACTTATAATACATAATAACTCTTAATCCCTCACTATTATATGAGGTAATATAATCCATAATCCTTATAATAGATATAAATTCTAACCCTAATCAAAATCCTAATAACAATTAAGATTGAAACTCCTTTAAACCCTCAACCCATACAATCTTTAATGTTAATATTCCCTAATCCTTATAAAACATAATTCCTAATTCAAAATTGTCATTTTAAGTGCACATAATCTCAAATCGAATTATGTTTCAAAATTAAGGATAATTTAATACTTGTTTACTATTAACATTGAAAACTTTTGTATCGCCATAATGTAAATGCCATTCTTTTAATCAATATATTAAATATCATTGATCGGAAAGAGCTTGGTGATTGTATGTACTACTATGCTTTTGTTATTGGATGGATTGTTTATTGATTATTATGGAAAGGAGTTTGATGATTTTTTCCATATATTTTCAATCTATTATTAAATAGAACAATGCTAATAAAATCTATAAAATATTAAATATAAAATTTAACAATACTATTAAAAATGTATATAATATAAAGTGAAAATGTATATAATATATAATATTAAGTATATAGGGAAAGTTTTAGAATATAAAATATAAAATATAAAACTTAACAATGCTATTAAAAATGTATATAATGAAAATGTATATAATATATAATATTAAATATAAAGGAAAGTTTTAGAATATAAAATATAAAATATAAAACTTAACAATGCTATTGAAAATGTATACAAATCTATAAAATATTAAATATAAAATTTAACAATACTATTAAAAATGTATATAATATAAAGTGAAAATGTATATAATATATAATATTAAGTATATAGGGAAAGTTTTAGAATATAAAATATAAAATATAAAACTTAACAATGCTATTAAAAATGTATATAATATATAATATAAAGTGAAAATGTATATAATATATAATATTAAATATAAAGGGAAAGTTTTAGAATATAAAATATAAAATATAAAACTTAACAATGCTATTGAAAATGTAAAGTGAAAATGTATATAATATATAATATTAAATATTAAAAATGTATATATTAATATTAAAAATGTATATAATATATAATATAAAGTGAAAATGTATATAATATATAATATTAAATATAAAGGGAAAGTTTTAGAATATAAAATATTAAATATAAAACTTAACAATGATATTGAAAATGTATACAATATAAAGTCAACTTTTGATCTATCACAATCTATGACATTCCTTTTCATTGAATGAATCAACCAACTTTTGATCTATCATGATCTATGGCATTCCTTCTACTTGCCTCAATCATATCCTCACCGCCAAGTTGTCATCTTCCCACATCGACTCTGAAATTACCTATTACTCATCGGCATATTTAGATATGTAGCAACAACATGACCCTCTCCATGTGCTCGATTGGTCATGTGCTTGTGGGTGAACCATATACATCTAGAACATGAACCTCTCCTTGTGCTCGAGGGGTCTTGCGCTTACGGTCCTGCAATTACATGCTAGTTTGCATTGCTTGTTGAACTTGCTAGAACAATGGAAATTAGAAAGCTAAATTGGAAAGAAAAATCTAGAAATATAGTCCAAAAATGTATACATTTTTGAACTTGTGAAAACAATAGAAATTAGAGACTGGAATCTAGAAGCATAGCCCAAAAAAGGATACTTTTTTCAACTTTGAACTTACTAGAACAATGGAGTGATCCCATTCATTGTTCTTCATAGAATACATGTACTAAAATTTTTCGTTGTTCCTTTTGACCTTGTAGTGTCTCTTACACCTCTATTCTTCATCTTCAGATCACTTTGCTCCACCTCCACATCTGCATCTCCCAACAACTACAACACTTCCCAGGTATTCATCAACCATTGCGGTCCTAATATCAAGAAAACCTTCACAAACCATCTTTACCATTGCCTTTGTTCTGCATAGAGATTGTTTAGAGTCTTTTTAGACCAGCCAAAATTGCGAGTTAGAGATGAATTTCCATCGCAAATAAAAGAGGCTATTGGAACAACCTTCATCCATGTGGCCATTTTTTCCCCTCAATATGTAGAGTCGATGTGGTGTTTCAGTGATCTCCACTACATGTTGAGTCCGAGGCTCCAATTATTCCTATGTTTTACCATGTCCATTCCACTGAATTTCGATGGATGAAGAGCAAACATGGAGTGTATTTTGAGGCCTTGAGAAAACTAGAAAAGAAGAGCACTACTGCATAAACTGACTATTCCATGAAGGCCAAGAGTTGGCATGTGTGGAACCTCAAGTATGTTTTGAACAAAATCATATGTTATTAAAAAATCGGTTTCTAGATACTACAAATGTCCTATATTCATTGGGCATACTCAACAACTGGTACATGCATCAACGACTCTTCTAACACTCCTTTTTTTCTATTTCCTCGGAAGGAAGGAAGAGTTGGGTCCTCAGTCAGATTCAGGTGATGACCAGAGCGACATACACATTTTCTTTCCCTTTCGTGCATCTAGGCCCTTAGGATAAGCAAGATTTTTATTATCTCATGTAGTTATAGGAGTATCTTCGCTAGTGTCCACAACTCTATGGGAATCCAGTGCAATGTACGGCTGGTTGTTTGCGGCATGTCAAAAGGTAAGGTCATGATATGATTCCACCACTATTCAGAAGGGGAGAGAGGCCCTTTCTACTATTGCAAATAAAAGTGGGTTAGATTTCCAACAGATGTGTAACGAGTATTTAAGTATGTATTTCTAACTTTGTTTCTGTATATTGTTTTGAATAGCCAGTGACAAGGGTGAGCTCGTGGAAATGATTTTTCAAGTGTGCTAGAAGAAACTAAAAGTAAAACACTTGGACTGAAGCACTTGCAAGGTTAACAATTGTTCTACCCCATTATGCATATGGCTTGGTCATATCTTTCCAGCATCTTTCCCACCTTCATGCATTCACTGATAGTGGGACCCATTTATGTACAAGCCGATTGTTCACGCTGATTGAAAGAGATACTCTATTTAAATTATATATATATATATATATATATATANTATATGAAAGCATGTATTTGTTAATATGTATGTATATCTATGTTTTTGTTTGTAATACACAGGTCTTCTTGGTTGTGGTAAGAGCTCTCCACTATGGTGGAAAAATTCTCTAAGACCTAATATCAACAAACTATCTGAGACCTATTCTCTGAGATGTGATATCAACAAATTATCTAAGATCTTTGTCCAAATGCTTGTACTAAAAATCTGTTGTTGTTCATATGAAGACAATTTGTTTGGTTAATTTCAAAGGGTTTCTTTAGAAAGCTTGATTAACTTAAATCGTGATGATAAATTCAGGCACAGAGATTATGATCATGACAGAGAGAAGGCACGAGCACAGATCTGGCTTTCGTTCAAGGGGAAAATCAAGGCATCACACCAGATCTCGTTCACACTCACGCTCTAGAAGGTGATTTCATCTTATTAATTGGATAATCTTTCCCATTGGTTTGTCTGGGACTTGGGTTTGTTCTGTCATACATTGCTAAATTCTATTGCTCACACTATTTCATATCACTATTGTAGCTTTTAACTTTGGTTGAAAGAGATTATGCTTTTTTTCATATTCATATTTCATATATCTTTGTTTTAGTTTGTGTAGATCTTACATTTAACACATATGGAAGGGGTGTTAGGTCTGGGAAAATCTCTTTCTCATGCATTTAAAATAATAATAATTATTTCACTGAATATTTTCACATTTTTTTTTTCCAGTGTACCTTGAGTACATATGTACAATAATTAACTTCATTTGAAAGATTTATGTAATGTTATATTTGGTTATTTGTATTTTCCATTAAATGCTTACCTTCATCTTTCTTTTGCAGCAAATGGACAAGCGGTTTTCATAATAATACATATATTGTATAATTCTTTATTTATAAATAGAAAAATAAATTCTAATCATTGGAAATAATTAACAAAGATGTGGATGGATGAAAAAAAATATACTTTCATATTTTTAAATATGGATATTTTAATTGCAATTTCACTTTATTAAAATATGATCAAATTTATGGAGATTAAATCATAGTTATACCTTAAAAATTTTACATCAAATTTTAATCATGGTTAATTAACACTCTGGTATGAATGCTCATTTTTATTTTGTTTTACCCTATTATTAAATAGAGCAATGCTAATAAAATGTATATAATATTAAATATAAAGTGAAAGATTTAGACTTATTATTATTAAATAGAACAATGGCAATAAAATGTATATAATATATAATATGTGAAATATTTAGACTGATTTTTATGAAAGTCTCACAATTCTATTGATGATAATACTAGCATACTCTTAAAGCAGGGAAAAAGAACACCTAAGTGGATCAAGTTTATTATGTTGTTAAAATATTGTGTTAGGAACCTAACCCCTCATGTAGGTAGAATAATATATTTCCATGTAATAAAGGTCAATATTAATAAGGCCTAGAAATAAGGAAAAATAAGTCAAATGTAAGGAGACCTAATAGAAGCTTCTGCTTCTACAAGGATCTTCCTCTAGATTGTTCTTTTGGATAGACATATTTAGTATAAATAGGAGTAGAGGGTATGCAAAGTTTTGTCTTGGATATTATTGTAATAGAGCTATGCTCTGTTGGAGGTTTCCCCCTCAAAGAGGAAAGTGAACATTGATCTCAATAATCAAGGTTCTCTTTCCGGTGCTATTCTGGTGTTATTATGGTATTATTATGGCGTTGTTCAGGTTATAGCAATGTTTATATGCCATTTATAGCTAATTATTTATATTCTACATATTATTTTATATCTAGAATATTACAAGTGGTATCAGAGTACCTTCCTCGACATAAAATTGTGGGTTAATTTGTTTTCAGGGTAGAGATGTATTATGACATATTAAAGCTACAGAGATATGTCGTTACGTGCATAAACCCATCGTTGTGGATTCATACACACAGTAAAGACAAGTGGTACTTAAGCGCACATCTGTTGACCACCCTTGTAACCCCTGTTGGTACCCCTCAAGTGGTAGTGCATCAGACAACACGTGTATATGGATCTACCAAGATCTCCTGAAGCCCTCCATAGATAAATCGATCGATCACCTGAATTCTATAGTGCCACTGAGAACAACATTCAGGAAGATACTCTCTAGTACCTAGGTAGTCAGGTAGTAAGACTAAGGGAATGGTCTAGCCTCCTTAGTTGGTTCCCTGAGATATTGGGCCGAGTACTATTGTTGTACCCTGCACATATATCAGAGAGCTATAGCACAGGGCAAACCCTTGTTTATAGAAACCTTCAATACCCTAACCCTTGGGATAGAAACAAGAAAATAATAAACAAGATCTATTGTCGTGCAACTGTGTCTCCTGCATTCAAGTTGTGAAATTACTACACATTTCTTCCTATTAAGAATTTGGGCTTTGCACCATTGTAGTATTCTTCAGATCTAAGTATAACTCCATAGGAGTAAAATAAATAAATTATGGATCCTATTGGCACCACTATTTGGGACCTATCTTGTTGGATTCCTCTCTTCTCCCTTATCACAGTCATACCTATCATTTTTGAAGATTTTCTTTTTGTGGACCCAACCCCCTTCCAACACCCTTGTTTGGGATTTACCCCATTGGATTCCACTCGTCACCCTGATCATTGTGATACACTTAACCCACAATCACTTTTCTGTGTGGTCCCACTCACCCCTTTTCGTGTTCCCTCTTCATCATGGCCCACACTCGTAGCCAAGACTTGGAAGCTCGCTTCAATTCCTTGCACTCTAATTTCAAAGAAACCCAACAAGAAGTGAGACAACTCAGTGCCAATATTGTCACCATCGATAAAAACATGCATTCCTCCACCGATGCTAAAATAGAGGACCTCAAACAAGACCTCGCTACCCAACTTGAATCCTTCAATGCCCAGTTTGTCTCCTTCACTATGATGATCTATGCCAAGATGCATATCCCTGCAGATCTTCCCTCCTCTGACCCACCTTTTCAAACTAAAGGTGAAACTTCCTCTCATTCCCAGAATTTTGAGCCCCATCACTTTTAGTGTGAACTATGACTTCTTCATGTGGATGAACAAATTTGATGGCTCGGATCCCACTAGCTAGGTAACTCAAATCGACCATTATTTCTCCTTGTATGGAATTACAGATGAGTTGGCCAAACTTTGGTATGGTGTTCTCCATCTAGATCAAGAACGTTGGCAATGGTGGAAATGGAGAAAAAATGCCCGCCAAAGTTATGTGGCTGGGACACACTTTGTGGCAAAGCTTTATGAACTCTTTGACACTCACACCAACTATTTAGGTCGTTTGACAAAGTTAAAACAATTTGTCACAGTGGAAGACTTTATAACCACTTTTGAGAAATTGGATTTCCGTACCAAGGGCATGTATGATGATTTTTTACGAGATTGTTTTATTAGTGGACTCAAGGATGAGATTCATACCCATGTCCTCATGGCTCAGCCTTAGATTTGGGTGGGCGCTACTAAAAGAGCTCAGGAAGCACAACATATTGTCTCTTCTCAAAAACATAAACCCTCCTTTATTCCTCACACTAAACCAGTCACTCCCACTCCTCCTTCTACTCGACTAAAGATCCAGAAATTGACCAGGGAAGAAATGGTTGACCGCCAACTCAAAGGCCTTTGTGATAATTGTGATGTAAAATATTCTCCTGGGCACAAGCGTAATGAAAAAAATATTTTTATGGCCATCTCATAGGATGTTTTGGAAGACGATGTTGAGTCTCCCCTTGTGGCCATGTCACCTGAACCCACTGACATGACCTCTCCCTCCAACCCTCTTGAAGCAGAACCGATCATTTCCCTAAACGCTCTTACTGGCTTCTCTGCTCCCCAAACCCTCAAGCTAATTGGTTACATTAAGCATAGGAAGGTCATCATTCTTGTTGATAGTGGAAGCACCCATAATTTTATTCCTCGCCACATTTCCCAAGAAACTAATTGTTATAATCGTTCCATCAACAATTTTCAAATCATGATTTCCAATGGAGGGTCCATGAAATGTGAAGGGCGTTGTGAAAATGTGTGTCTCAAAATTGGTAGGGCCCACATGAAATCTCATATGTTTTCTATCAACATGGGAGATTGTGAGTTTGTGTTGGGTGCAGAATGGATAAGGAATTTGGGTCCCATTCTCATGGATTTTAAGGAATTAAACATGCAATTCGACCAGGAGGTCCAAAAATATAAGTTCCAAGGCATCATCGCCGGTTCCCCAGAGATCGTTATTTCACATCGCATGGAAAATATGCTAAAAAAAGGTAATTATGGAATTATTGCACAACTCCATGCCATTCAAGCCACTAAGACACCCTCTGTGCTGCATGACCCCAATCCATCCTTTTTAAACATCAAGTGGTTTTTTCCACTTCCCAGGGACTCCCTCCATGTTTTGTTCATGATCATTCCATTCCCCTTGTCCCCGACAATCTTCCTCCAAATATTCATCCCTATCATTATCCCTTTTCCTAAAAAAATTAAATTCATAAAATTGTTTAAGAATTGCTCAACGCAGGTGTTATCCACCCTAGTACGAGCCCCTACTCTTCTCCTGTGGTCATGGTCCTTAATAAAGAAGGTTCTTGGTGAATGTGTCCTGAATTTCATGCCCTGAACAAACTCACCATTAAAGACAAGTTTCCCACTCCTTTAATTGATGACCTCTTGGATGAATTGAGTGGCGCCCAATTCTTTACTAAAATTGATCTTCGTTCTGGCTACCACCAGATATGTATGAACGAGGCAGAAATTCCTAAGACTGCATTTAGAACTCATGAGGGCCACTGTGAGTTTTTGGTCATGCCCTTTGGCTTGTGTAATGCTCCCTCCACTTTCCAAAGCCTCATGAATCATGTATTCCATCCTTTTCTCCATCATTTTGTCTTATTTTTCTTTGATGATATCCTCATCTATCATAAAACCTAAACAACCCATCTTGCTCATGTGAATCGAGTTCTCCATCTACTCTCTTAGCACCAACTTTTCCTCAAACAATCCAATGTTCTTTTGGCACCTCAAAGTTCGATTACTTGGGTCATCTTGTTGGCCAGGCCGATGTTAGGGTGGATCCTAAAAAGATTGAAGCTATGCAAGATTGGCCTCACCTAAAGAATTTCAAAATCTTGCATGGATTTCTAGGTTTAATATGTTATTATTGCAAGTTTGTTAAGAATTATCGCAAGATTGTGGCACCTCTCACTGCTCTCCTTAAAAATAATTCTTTCACTTGGACTCTTGCAACTGCTCAGGATTTTCAAACCTTGAAGATGGCCATGTGCACCTCTCCAATCCTGACCCTTCCTAATTTTACAGAGACCTTTGTCCTGGAATGTGATGCTTCTGGGAAAGGAATTGGAGCAGTCCTTATACAAGAGGGTTAGCCTTTGGCATTTACTTGGAAACAACTATCAGAGAGAGATTTTGGAAAATCAATCTATGAAAATGAAATGTTGGCTATTATGCATGTCGTGGATATTTGGCTCCCTTATCTATTGGGGAAACAATTCCAAATTAAGACAAATCATCAAAGCCTCAAGTATTTTCTGGAACAATGTCTTTCCACCCCAGGGAAATACAAATGGGTGACTAAGCTCTTTGGATATGATTATCAGATCATTTGTAAGAAAGGAAAAGACAATGCAGTTGTTGATGCACTTTCCAGAAAATACGAAGATGAAGGGTCCCTTTTTTCTCTGTCCTTCATTGTACCAGATTGGCTCCAAGATGTTCACTAGGAATGGCTACACGATCCCAAAATTTCGCATCTGATACAACAATTGTAGGCCAATTCTCCAGTTTCCCCAGGGTACTCTTGGCACAATGATGGTCTTATATACAAACCATTTTTATTTAAGTAAAAAATCAAAAATTAAATCCATGGTACTTTCTGAGCTTCATGCTACACCCATATTTGGGCACTTAGGGTTCACCAAAACCTATGACCGGGTCAAACTTTCTTTTTTTTGGGGATGGTCTGAAACAAGATGTTCACAATTTTGTGACAAAATGTGATGTTTGTCAACACAACAAGGGAGGAACAGTCAAAGCTCCTAGCACACTACAACTACTTCTGATTTCACCTACTATTTGGAGGGATATCTCTATGGATTTTATTGTAGGCTTACCTAAATCGAGCAATAAATGAGTCATCATGGTGGTAGTTGATCGTATTTCCAAGTATGCTCATTTCTATGCTCTTCAACACCCATTTATAGCCTCCATTGTGGCTCAACTTTTCATGGATAAGGTCTTCAAGCTTCATGGTATGCCTCATTCTATTATTTTTAATTGTGACCCAACTTTCACTAACAATTTTTGGCAAGAACTGTTCAAGCTACAAGGAATCCAATTGCATCTCAACACAACTTATCATCCCCAAAATGATGGTCAAACTGAAGTTTTCAACAAATGTTTGGAAACATATTTGAGGTTTTTTTCATCGGAAAGGAAAAATCAGTGGGCTCAATGGTTACCACTAGTTGAATGGTGGTACAACACTTCTTACCATACAACTACCTGCATGACTCCTTTTGAAGCGGTATATGGAAAAAATCAACGTTCAATTATCTCATACTTTCTAGGTGTCTCGAAGGTCCATGCAGTTGAAGAAACTCTTACAGTTCACGAAGCTATTCTCCGTATCCTCAAAGAGAATTTGGTCATGGCCCAGAATCACATGAATCAACAAGTAGATCAAGGTCGCTATGAACATCAATTTTCATAAGGATATTAGGTGTTTCTTCGACTGCAACCTTATAATCAAAATTCCCTCAAGGCTGACCATTGTCAGAAACTACCGCCCAAATTTTATGGTCCTTATATTGTTCTCAAGCATGTGGGATAAGTGGCCTATCAATTACCTTTTACCAGTGATTATAATCTCTATCATGTTTTTCATGTTTCCTTCTTAAAGAAGGTGATTGACACTGAGTGTCAAAGTCAAACCAACCTTCCCGAGTTCGATGAAGAAGGATCCATTTAGCTACAACCACAAACAATTTTGGGCCAGTGTGAGCATCGTCTGCATCAACACACCATCAAGGAAGTGTTAGTCCAGTGGAAAGATTAAACTCCAGTAGATGCCACTTGGGAACCAACTACCATTCTACAACAATTTTCTCATCTCAAGCTTTGAGGACAAGGTTGTTTCAAGGGGGAGGACATGTTAGGTACCTGACCCCTCATGTAGGTAGAATAATATATTTCCATGTAATAACTGTCAATATTAATAAGGCCTAGAAATAAGGAAGAATAAGTCAAATGTAAGAAGACCTAATAGAAGCTTCCACTTCTAGAAGGATCTTTATCTAGATTGTTCTTTTGGATAGACATATTTAGTATAAATAGGAGTAGAGGGCATGAAAAGTTTTTTCTTGGATATTATTGTAATAGAGCTCTTCTCTGCTGGAGGTTGCCCCCTCGAAGAGGCAAGTGAACATTGCTCTCAGTAATCGAAGTGCTCTTTTTGGTGTTATTCTGGTATTATTGTGGTGTTTTTTTGTTTATATCATTGTTTATTATCCATTTCCAACTAATTATTTCTATTCTATATACTATTTTATATATGGAATATTACAGATTGAAGGGTTTATTTTTTGAGAGAAATGAATACTTCAAAAGGTCTTTTAGTGGGGCTAAATTTGAATGCACTTATGATGGAAGGATGTGATGTAGGAGGTCTTGATATGCTTTTCCATCGTTAATCCAACTCCAATTAGTGTTTCTAATGAAAATTTCAATAACAATACAATGATGATATATAAAGAGAATCTTCAAGGGACTATTGGGGTAAGAAGAATTAGAGGGTTTTTATGTATCATGAAATTTTCATGGGTCACCAATACAATTCAAATAGAGGTTGGAAACCACCAATTCAAACGAGCTCCATAGTCCAAAGTGCAAACAAAATTCACTTATAGAAGGATGAAGAAAAACCTTCCACTTGAGAACTATCAAAGCACCAAACCTCTTGACTAGTCTCTATATGATTTCTCATTGTAATCAATATATCCACACAATTTCATTTAGAATATTCAAGACGTGAACAGTTGAATGATTGCTTTCCTCTTCTATTTGGGTTATATAAGTATGAAGATAACATAAGAAGAAATGTTATGGAGAGCCAACATAATAAAAATAGAAAACATTAATAATAAATCATCTAGTGATGTGTTGATGAGTTTGGAGAGTATCATATAATCCCATTAACAAATATCATTGGAAGTTACAAAAGTATATTTTAATTGAAATTAGTATGGAAGTATATTGAAGTTACATCTCAATAAATTTGATCCCTCTTGGTACTTGATAGATCCATATTTAAATGAATCTAAGCTCATTTTAGAGTGGTTTTAGATTTGAAATGATAATGTGGATATCAATGATGCTAATATTGGTTTGTACCTTTCTCCTTTTTGTACTAATATTTCTTCATGAATCATGTTGCATGTCCAAAAAAGTCAATTTTAGAAGAAAATTAGTTTTTGACATGCCACCACAAAAGTTGAACTTTGTGTTTAACTCTCACATCATTATATCTATAATAGAAAGGTGTATGATAAAGATGTTGTCACATGGGTAATCTTACATCATCATATGTAAAGAGAAAAAATACAAACAAAAATATATCTCTATAAGAAAGAGATTTGATATATACACTTAATAAAAACACTTTTGTATATACATATAGATAATAGATACTAGATTTACACATAACTAAAATATATATATATGATATTTATATAAAAGTATTGATAAATGTAAATATAAATATATTAATATTAATAAAACTATTATTTTTACATGTTTATATTTATACAAATTATGGATTCTATAAAGTTGGGGAATATTATTATTCGCTTAAATCCTTTTATATGTCAAAATATTTAGTCCCTCTTAATAATTGATAATGAGTATATCTCAAAATTAAAAAAGATTTATTTAAAACATGGAATCAATGTAAATATGAAGTAAGACCTAAAATTGTTTATATTTAGTTAGATATGGTCTTCATCTAAATAGGTTAACAAATTAATACATATATGATTGAAAGTCTTTCCCCATTATTCTAGGTAGTGTGTTTTTTCTTAAATAACAATGACGAGTTCGCTTGCATTTAGCGAACAATGACTATCTTCACAACTAATTGACAAGTGAGTTATGATAGGTTTTCCTATTGTAAATAAAATATGAATTAACATCCATGTTTTCAATTATACCATATGAATTAATATCTATGTTTTCAATTATTCCTTCAACTAATATTGAACAATGCACGTTACACAACATTCATAGTTAAAATTCACAAAAGTTGAATCCATAGGCCTGAATATTCGTTGAATAAATGATAAACAAAAGCGGTATTTTTCAGTCTTTTTCACCAAGTTCAAAGTAACGGAAAATATGAGCATTTTTTTCACTCGGGGAACAATATTAGAGGCCAATACCATTAGGCATAAAGTTTTTAAATTACCAAAAGCAAGGTGACAAGCTGAAATGCAACTCAATGTCTAATGCCTGAATACATCTCCCTTGCAGTGCATGTGAATGAAGATATCTAAAAGGATAACACATTGAAATAAAATTGTGAATGAAGATATCTAAAAGGATAACACATTGAAATAAAATGAGGCATTTGAAGATAACATAAACTTGATACATTTGAGCTAAATTGGACATTAAATAAAGACAAAGAAACAACTCTTTTCCTATGAATAAATTCAAAGTAACAAGAAATAAGGTGCTTGAATAAAATCAAGGTTTTAGAGTAGTTAAGGGAAATAAAACATATTATGAAAATACATTCACTTACCATTAAGGAAGGCCTAAATCAATGTGATATCTCAACGAAATTTAATCAAAATTCCTTCAAATTTGTCGAAAGTCCAAGATAATTTACATAAAATGTACTGAACTTCTTCAAAAGTATGGTCAAATTTATACGAAATGCATTCAAATCGACTATTATTAACTCAGATTCTACAACAATTTGAATATCGATTGAACTCAAATCCCCCCAAATATATTGCCACGAATGACACAATTGAGTGAATCACCTCTACAAATTTATTTTCCATACATATTTGTGGCAACCATTTTAGAGGAAAAAGCTCCCTAGCTTCTTTTGGTTTACATCAATGCATTCTCAACTGTCACGGTTATTGATAAATAACAAGTGTTGGAACTTTCACGATTTACCTCTATCCTATGATGGACATGACCATCAATGATCACATCAACATGAAGATAAATATAAAGAGAGTATTGGTGAATCCGCCACACATACTAGGAGGGATTGTGGGCTTAATTAATAACCGTGGTTATGTAAACAAGTCCTGAATCCATTTGGCCCGCAACGAGGACAAGGAAAATTATGTTTTGCAAGATCAGAGAATTGATAGATGATGGTATATTGTTTTGAAATATTTCATTTGGATACATGACTAGTTCCAAGTAGAGATGGATAGACGATGAAGGCTCAAAGAAGAACCTCCCCTTAAATAACACCTTCGATGGTTATGTAAACAAGGCCTGAATCCGTTTGGCCAGCAAGAAGGAAAAGGAAAATGATGGTTTGCAAAATTAGAGAAGTGACAGATGATGGTATATTGTTTGACATATTACATTTGGACACATGATAGGTTCCAAGTATCTATGGAAGAATGATGAAAGTTGGAAGAAGAACCTCCCCTTAAATAACACCTTCGGTGTAATAATTAAAATAATTTATTATAATCAACATTAAAACATTTGCATTTTTTTTGTTTGCTAGTTTGTATGTGACCTACGGGACTAGCTTGTGGCTGAGAAACCATAACTCAGGGGCATCTAAGCTGTCAAAATCACCCGGGGATTGCACCCGGCCTGAGCCACACCAACCCTTAACATGGCTGGAGTTTTTGTCCCCATAGGTTTCAAACTGGTGACTTAACATCAAGGAATGCCTTAACAACACACTCCATCAGCGACTATCCTACACCTTAGAGACAAAACATTTGTGTTTTTACTAATATTCTAAATTTTATATTTTTTATTAATATTTTATATAAATTAATATTAAAATATTTTATTATAATTATCATTAAAAAATTATTAATATTTTCCCATTTTATATTTTTATTAATATATTTTTAAATACTAGGTGTCATCGTGATGTTGTGCATGCTGAAAATGAAAGAAATTACAGATCTAATTTAGATTGGAAAGTAAAAAATTATCTATTTTCTTCACATCTGAAAATAAAAAGGACCCATGCAAGAAGGTAGTGAAGCATTCTCTAGGATCAACGAGGGATATGCAATGTGCACCATGCAAGTCCCTCATCATTCACTTGAGAGAAATTTCTATGTTTGTCATAGATTTGACAGTGGAATTTGACAACCACTTATATCACCAACGCTTGTTGTGTCCACCTTAGACATCGTGGTTCACCGCCTATCAACTCCGTCCACTCCATCATTGCTTGGTATATATACCAGGAATATATAGTTGTATATATCTCCCAAAATTTATATTCCTAGTATATATACGGTGCATATAGGTGATAGTGGAGGAGACGAAGCCAATGCTTATGTTGGCAACCTCATCTTGTTGAATCTAATTTAAAATACAAGTTTGTAAAATATAGGAAGCGAGCAAAATGAAAATTTCAGAAGTGTAAATATCAGTTAAAGAAATGAAACAGTCAAAGAATCAATATCAGAAGTGTAAATATATTCAATGATAAGCAAGCATAAAAATCAACCAGAGAGATATGGAAGATCTCCTCAGTATGGTCTCCAAATAAATGTTGAGGAGAAGATATGAAATAATCTTACTCAAGCATTTTCAGATCTTGCTTGGCTAAGGAAAGATAGACATGAATATCACCCTATGTTTATAGCCTCAAAACTTGTCTCCTAATCCACAAATATTAGTTACAATGGCTTAGGATGATTTTTTGTAAATAAAATATTGCAGTAAAATTCAACACTTTTATATAATTTTCTGAATATAACAAATGAAAAAGTAAATGTGGATACTAAAGAAAAAATACCAAGTGACATATTAACATAGATGAGACAGAATAACAATCACTTATTTCATTCCAAGAAATCAAAAGAATCATTTTCTTTACAAAAATCCCTGAGCGAGTTTGGACCAAAGTCAAACTTAGATGTTCTCGATGAAAACCATACAAAAGGACTTCTGACAGAAAGTAAAAAATTGAACTTTAAAAAATGGATCATCTTGCCACATATTGTTTCCCACTCAACTTTGCACAATATCCTTTATCAGTCATGAAATTTAATTCATAAACAGATAAGTCTACAGAGACTAGAAAATGTAGATCAACACCTCTGAAAACAAGTGTATGAATGATGTAATTCATCCTTGAATCTTGTTGTCTACAATAGGACCCTGATGTCATAAAAAATAATTAGGATTTTGATGAATTAAAGAATGAATGAAGACTGAACTATCTCAATAAAATTCCAGAGAAAAACTTGGTATGCTTTCTCCTTCTATCTTCTTCTTGTTATTCCTTCTCATTTTGCCTTTAAGAATTCCAAATTAGTTGAGGTAGTTCAACTACCTCTTTTAGTTAAGTTAACTAAAACTCAACTATCTTGTATTTTAGGGGAAGAATTAATATAATAATAATAAGGGTCTTTAATAAATAATAGCTAGTAGGTGGGACCCCTTGTGACTCCCTTTAGTTTCTTAACAAAAATAAACACAACTAGTCAATCAATCAACACATCCCTCCTTGTGGCTCCCATCATTATTCTCATAATTTGAAAATTAAATATCAATGATATTTTAAACCATATCCAAAAATATAATATCCAAAATATCCAAAATAGTATGTTTTCCAAAAACTTTAGCAGTCAATTGTTCTCAACAATCAATAATAAAATATACTCAAAAACCATATTTGCCACTTTGGGAGGCTATTTTCCCTGTGTTGTTGCTGTCTCCCTTTGAATTTTTTGAATTAGCCTTAGGTTGTGTGGATCCTTTAGGCTTGATCTTGCTGATAACATGAGAGAAGTTATCTCTCAAGTGCATGAGAGATGAAACATATTTGGTTGAATCACTTGAGGGAGAGGAGGGGGAAACAACAACTTTTCCTTTATCATGCATTTGGTGGGATTTGGTTTTGAGTCTCTTGCTTACGTGGGTAGACTGTACATGTGAGTGTGCAGGGGAAATTTGTACTTTTCGGTTAACCAATGGAGGAGGAGCACATAGAGACAAATTGGGCCAGCCACGATGTTGGGAGACTGTTGGGTGAATAATATCCTTCCATCCGTCATTCTCAGGGACTTCAAGTTGTAATGAAACATGAGGGGGAACATGGATACTAGGGACATGTTGGGGTTGGAAGGAAGGCCTTTCTGTCCTAGGTTGGACTACCTCTTGTCCAATCCAAATGAAAAGTCCATCTTGGAAGAGTTGGTTTAACTCTTATGGATCAACATCAAAATGTATTGATAATATTGGCCTTCTAGGCCCTCTGTTCCAATTCCCCGTTCCCTTGTTATTTCAGCCATGGATTCCTCTGCTGAAAAAGTTCATCTTGTATGCAGTGTTTATTAGAAACAAGCTTCTTAAAAAAACCATACATGACATCCCTTTAATATGAAACAAAGTTTGGATGAACAATCACATCATACCCATGCAATCCAATCCATACAATTCATTTAATACTTGTCAATGAGTAGGGAGTGAATAATGAATAATCCCCGATAATCCATAATGCATCATGAAAATAATCCACATCCACTATTTACCAATTTACAATCGGGCCCAATTAAAAAAAATACACATGTTTCTTTTCAAATACAAACAGACTTCAAAATATGTCTGATTATACATAGTCTTCATCATATCAATCGACAATATCTTGCAATGAAACAACAATCAACCAACCATAAAACCTGAGCCTTATCTCTGTTTGTATAAATTTCTTTTAAAACTATTGGTAATCTGTACGATGATCCAATATAATATATGAAGATAACATAACCAACTACACACATGTATCATTTTTTAAACTGGCCATAACCCTCATTGGGCCTTGGAAAAACCACACAGGTGTTTCCATATGTAATCAAGACCATGCTGGTAAAAACACAGTGAGTGAAACCATAACAAAAAGAAGACAGCTCTCGACTATATGCAAGTCCATGTTCCCATTTTTATTTATTCAACCAATCATAGAAGGACGAGACAGAGACTCAACAATAGAGCGTGTTTCTTTTTTTTAAAAGCTCCATAACCATTTCACTGACAAACCAATACTTGACAACCCAGAGGGTGCCCGAAGAGAGAAAAGACAGTTGGATTCTAAATCAAGCACTGTCAAAAACAAATGCAGGGAGACAACAAAAGCGCGTTCATATTTTAACAATAACATAGAGAGTTGATGGTATTTCGAGACTTATATCAACCACATGAAAAAATACTTTTCAAAAAATACACAACAGTGAGCCCCACAGTCTTACTTATTACTCCAAGTCTTGGATGAGATAATGATCAATACCCGAGGAGAGAAAAGGAAAGCAGAGTAAAATAACCCAGTGCAGATGGTGTGTTTAACACTTGCATAGGAGAGGTGAAGTTTCATTGAACAATGGCAGTTATTAAAAGAAAACACAAAGATATAACTTCTCTATCTAATACTTAAGAGTCGAACAACTTGACAACAACACTAATGAGGACGCACAAATTATTTTGACATAACGCTACGGTAGAACTTGTATGAATCCATGACTATACAGACATATATTAATGTTAGGGCATCTCAAGATTGGATCTTGGGATACTTCGGTAAAAAAATAGTAAGAATATGCCAATGACCATGACTTGGGGTTTGAAAAAATAACACATCTATTGTTGGCAATCCCTCTGCAACTAGGTAAAGGTTACAATCATGATTGTGGGGGAATGAAATGACCGACAGTAATACACAGAACGAAATCCTCCATCATCAACACAGATGCCTATGTACCACCATTCACTTATTATTCCATAGAGACCCATCATGATATTAAAATGACCGAGCAACCAGTCAACACACAATTTAAAATACCCAATTCTTTTGTTTACAATCCCAAAATTTTTACAGTCATCACAGAGAGATATAAAACGCATCTACACAGTCGAAATTCTCAAGAACACACATAATACAAGCATCATTGAGCCATCATTTGTTCATACAATAGAGAATACCTCATGGATGGAGAGAAAGAGAATCATACCTGTGGAAAAACACTTAAATGGCGAGTTGGTCGAGACTTCTTTCTTCCAAGAGACTGAAAATGTGGAGCTTCACAACCAATAGAGAGGAAAATGCAACAATGGAACAATGCTAGGGTGATGACCAATAGGGCGATTATGGAGTGACGTGCATTAAATGCATGTCACTTCCATCACCTGGCCTATTCAGTTCGAAGTACGAGACAACCCAACAAGCATGACATTCACAAACAATTAAACCATGTATTCAATGCTAAACCATCGTGAAATCTGCGATGATGTCCATTGCATAGTGCACCACCCAATATCATTTACACGTTAACCCTTTCCATAACTCCATGCCATAATACATATTACAATGCTATATGATCCCATTCAATTTTAATGAAATTCACATAGTCCACTAACCAACAATAGCATAATAGTTAGGACTAACACTAATATCCTTTTACCTTTCCATTAAAACTTGCATATGGTCCTTTATTATAGCTCAAACATATAACTTCTTTCCCTTTAGGATTTTTTTCATAGTTTTTTTTTCCTTTGTTTTGATTATGATTCCATTAAAATATCTCTTGCATATATGTGGCTAGGTGATCAATCACAAGGATTAGTGACAAGGAAAAATCATAGAAATTGTAAATAACATGCTTCTCATAACCATATCACTGTTTTGTATCACAAAATCATTCTAGAAAAATGCATCATCCACCCATTATCATTTCAAATGAAACCAAGACCGCATCGTCAAAAAAATGTAGGACTATGTAGGCAGCATAAAAAACAACATCAAAACATGTATAATATGTCTATCCTTGTGCCTCTAGTCTACAAGCGGGTCCCACCTACTAGTATTATAAATTATCATAGTTTAATAATAGGGCCTTAGCAAAATTTTGAGGGTGGAATTCATCGTTACAATTTTAGTCGTCAACAAACTGACGACTCCACAGGGAAATCTGTTTCCAACAGATTAAGAACTCAGAATGTCTGGTTTCACAGATCAAGTAACATCATATCAAGAAGATATAAATCATAACGATTATGCAATAGGGGGAAGTGAGAGGATTAAATGGAAAAATGACCGGGAATTTGGGAATAACTCATGGAAAGTGTTAAGTATGAGGGGGTTTATCCCTGTAAGCATAATCATTCAACTATAAATTGTTCTTGACTTCAAGGAGAATTTTTTTTTGAACTTGCTATTTTGAATCTCGAAATGGATGAAGAAAAGGAAAGCAAAAGCGAGATAAAACCAACTATCTCATAAAACAACAGTGAAAGTATATAACAATTTCAATGATGCCTTCAAGGGGAACATCATGGCAATTGTGTAATATTGATTGTTATTGATTAACAATACTTTGCAGAAGCGTCGCTGTGGAAAAACTGATCCAAAATTTTATTTTTGACAAAAATCGAAGTCAAAAGAACAAAAAGAAAGAAATGTCGTAACAGAAATGAAACAACAAAATTAAAATAAGAATAAATGAAATGACAAAAAATGAAATAGCAGAAATGGAAAACTACTGATGTGAAATAAAAAATGAAAAACTACTAATATACAGAAACAATTCAAACAACATTAAACTCTTCAAGTTGGTTCCATGTAATGTTTTAAGTGGGAATCGTTAGTATTGTAGGAAAACAATTGCTCTTGTAAGTCCTTTAGAATATAAGAATTTGCACCCAGAACAAAAGTGATCTTAAAAGGACCCAACCATAATTTTTGAATATTTTAATGTCTTCCTCTATCATCATGAGATGAATCCCAAAACAATACCTTCTCATTGACTTTAAATTTAATAGTTTTAACTCTCTTGTTGAAATATTTTTTAACAGTTTGTTGTCTTCTTTTTATGTTATCCAAGGAAAACGTCCTTTTCTCCTCTAAAGACAAAAGTGCACTAATTCTTTGAGAAACATCAAAAGAATATTATTCTTTGACTTGTAGCATTAACCTTAAGGAGGAAAGTTCCATCTCAATAGGAAGAATGGCTTCTTGACCATAAACAAGCTGGAAAGGAGTGGAACCAGTGCTCACCTTGGTGGTAGTTCGTTCTGCCCAAAGGGAGTAACTGAGGAGAGTGTGCCATTGGCAAGGCTTATCTTCAAGGAGCGTTTTGATAATTCCTACAAGGTTCTTATTGGTAGACTCAGCCTACCCATTTCCTTGGGGGTAATAAGCCGATGAGGTAAAAATTTTAAACCCCAACTTAGATAAATATTGGGTCAGCTTAGAAGAAATAAAAGCGGGACGATTATCTATAATAATTTCCAAAGGAAGACCAAAACTCGAAAAAATATTATTTTCAATGAAAGAAATCACCTACTCATTTTTTGAATGTTTAAGAGGGAGAACTTCATCCCATTTAGTAAAATAGTCTGTGGTTTTCAATATAAAGACTTTTCCTACTAAATACGAGGGATTAATAGGACCAATAAAATTCAAACCCCATTTTGAAAAACGAAATACTGGGAGGACAGGTTGTAAAGGCATGGTTGAAAGGCATTCTTTCCCAACAAATTTCTGTCACTTGTCACAAGATCTCAAAAAAACATAAGAATCATGAAAGATTGAAGGCCAATATTATCGGTTTCTAATAATCTTAAAAGCAATGGTTTTAGCAGAAAAATGGCCTCCTACATGAATAACGAAATTTGAAGAACCATGAGTTTCTTGCAACAGTTTTTGTGCTTCCTCATTGTTTACACAGTGAAGCAACATACCATCGACAGATATTCTAAACAAGAAGTCTCCTATAATGACGTATCTAACAGATTTGAGACGGAGCCTTCTTCTTTGATGAGTGTCAATGTTATCTGGACATATTTGATTTTTCAAATAGTAAACCAATTTTTTATACCACGGATGTTCAGACACGAGAAGGATTTGATTATCAATGTAGGACATTGCTGATAGAGAACTATATTGTTCATCAATTTCTTCACTAGTTTCAACATGCTGAGCTAAGTGAAGGGCTAAGTCATGTCCCTTGATGGTGTTATAAGTCACGATAGTTAAATCATGCTCCTGGATCTTGGCAATCCAATGTGCAAGCTTCCCTGAAAGATAATTCTGTGAGAGAAAAAACTTGACAGCAGTTAAAGGGACTTTTACCAATGTGTGGTTACCTAATATGAAGTGGAGAAATTTTTCAACAGCTTTAAGAAGAGAAAAATCATGATTTTCAATAAAAGAATACTTAAAATCATCATCAGACAAGATTTGACTCATTTAAGCCACCGGTTTTTCGTTACCTTGGTCATCACCTTGCATGAGGATAGCATAAACTGCTTCCTCTATGGCATTAGTATATACCATAAATTCTTTCTCAAAATCTAGCTTCACCAAAACCGGTGTGGAACTGATTTCTTTCTTGAACCCTACAAAAGCATTTTCGACAGTATCTGTCCAAGAAAAGAATGATCTTGCTTAAGCAGATTATCAATTGGCTTGACCATCACAGCAAAATCAGGAACAAACCTACAGACAAAGTTAATAAAACCCATAAAATATTGAACTTCCTTCTTGGAAGTGGGAGGAGGAAGATTTAGGATAACAACAATCCTTTCAGGATCAATGCTTATTCTTGAATCAGAGACAATGTGTCAAAGGATATTTCCCTTGGTAACATCGAAAATAGACTTAGAAGGATTTAGAGAGATGCCAAATTTCCTGCATCGCATGAGAACTCTTTTAAGATGACCAAAATGATCTGATCGCTTTTTAGAATACACAGTTAAGTCATCAAGATAGATCTGAATAATCTTGTCAATCAAATCGTCAAAAAATATTTGCATAGCTCTTTGAAAAGTGGCACCTACATTAGATAAGACAAAAGGCATATGTTCATAAGAAGAAGTACCCCAACGAGTAATAAAAGTGGTTTTATATTTATCTACCCTTTTTACCTTGATTTGATTGTAACAAGAAAAACCATCAAGTAAGGACATCATCTGTGACCCTGCAACCTGCTGCAAAATCATTTCCATATTAGGGAGAGGAAAGTGATATTTTATAATAGCCCAATTCAATGCACGAAAATCTACGCATAATCTGATTTGACCAGTTGTTTTCCGAACGAGAACCAAATTGGAAACCCATTTAGAATACTGAACTGGAAAAATGATCCCAGCCTTCAAGATTTTTTCCAACTCCTTTCGAATAATTGCTTCCAGTGTAGGGTTAATGGGTCTTTATTTTTTCCTAATTGATTTTATTCCCTCCTCGATAGGAATGGCATGTTGTATAAGAGCAGGATCAAAACCATGACGCTCCTCATAAGACTAAGAAAAAACATATTGAAATTCACCAAGCATGTTAGCAAACTTCAATTTTTCTTCATCAGAACATTGAGAACCTATTTTAACATTATTTGGAGACTTTGGTGTTCCAATGTTCAAGGAAATGGTTTCACCCACTTTCCTTTTCATCTCCTCTTATTTATCTTTCTCTTTTTTTCCTACATCACTCGATGAAAATGAACTTTCTAGAGGAGTCAAGCCTTTAGGAATTTTATTATCTTCCATTGATATACTTTCCTTAGGCTTATAAGGTTCATTTTGAATGAAAGCACATAACATATCATCACTAGGGAAGACCTGCCATGACTCTATATTGTCAGGGATGTGTGGATGATACAGAGATTGAAAGGTACATTAAGGTCTTTTTGGCAGAAGTAGTCAAGTAGGAGAGGCTGCAAAAACAACTAACTGGTTAGCCATTGAGTTCAATTCCCTTTTAACATGATTGATGTTGAAATATAGTAAGTTCAAGATAAGTGCCCAAATAGTTTGGGTGCAACATTTCATTAACTTGTTTCTAGGAGAGTATATCTTACGTACAAGGTTTACAACATGTTCGGAATCCCCAAAAACTGTAAGGTGACCACAAACCATATTATAGGAATTTTCAATGCCTAACAATAATGCTTCAAATTCAGTGACATTGTTTGTGCAAGAAACTCTAACCTATAGGAAAAGTTATGAATTTTACCCACATGAGAGTACAAGATAATACCAGCTCCATTTCCTTCATTAGAGCATGAACCATCAAAGTGTATATGCCACATCCCATCATCTAAGTTGATTTGTTCCAAGGTAGTGTTTTCCTCATCGACAAAGATGGAATACACTCCTAGGTATTCCTCGACATAATTTACATTAGGTTGTGGAACACTTTCTATGTAAGGGAAAAATCTCCCCTCTCTTAGGACTATGATCTTTTTGCCACTCCGAGGAACGGATAAGTGTGTCTCTTCTAGTGAGAGGTATCCACCTATCAAATATTTCCAATCTTTTCCTAAGATGATCGAGTAATTACCCATTAGCATATCAATTACCTGAATATTAAGGGTTGTCCTTATTTCAGGGTGCGCACACAAAACCAAGGTCACGTCCTTGATTTCACCTATGGTCGTTTGTTGTAGACTATTATAAGAGAGCATACTTCTGGCATTTTCATTGGTACAAGATAATCCTAGCTCATCCATAATAATATTTGACATTACACTTGGGCCCGAACCGTCGTTAATGAGGCAACAATGGGCAATCTTATCCATAATCTTTATAGAAATATAAAACAGAGTTTTTTTTACAGGGCGTCTAAAGTTATGTACACCTACTTTATTTATAGACAAATCCTCTTCATCTACTTATTTAGAGAGATTGGGTACAATCGAAGCTTTTCCTTCCATGAAAGGTTTTATATGCTTCTATTGTTCAGGGACGACAACCATGTCCAGGAGGGTTGCATCTACTTTGATGTTGGCCAATTGATTTAGAATGTTGTATTTGGAAGAGGGAAGAAGGGAGGGAGTTCCTTTACTATCAAGAGCCTTAGGAACTTGAATAGTAGCAGCTAGTGAAGATGATCTTGGGCTGGAAGAAGTGTGGGGAGGATCATATTTGCTTTTGGGAGCATAGGATTTATTCCTAGTATTTATGATCATGACATCCTCTGGCTTTGCAAATTCTAGGACAACAATAGTAGTTTGAGGTCTCTTACCAAATATTTTATCTTTGACCCTCTTATTTACCTCACATGTACTTTCCTCATGGTGTTCCTCACAAAATTTACACCAACTACAAGGCATGATAGCTTTAGGATGAAAATTATTTTCATTTGGATTTCTAAAGGGAGGTGCAGAAGAAGATGAAGCTTCAAGGGTAAGAGAGGGGACATTTCCTTTCTTCTCATACAATATCATTTGATTATTCATGTCTTGTACAAGTTGTAAGAGGGTGTACATGTATGTCTGCTTATATAAGTCTCCCTTAGGAAGACCTGTTCTTTCATGCTATTCTTCATACTCTAAAAAAATGTGCAGAGGAGAACCAAGGTTATCAATGGAATTTTCCTCAAGCCTATGATGATAGGGGGAAGGTAATGCATTATAATAATGCATGAAATCAATTTGTCTCTGAGGGTGAATGAGTTTAGGGATTTGGTTGTATAATTTTGTGAAACACAAGTTGAAGGAATTGATAGTCTCGCCATCCTTATAAGTGATGTTATTGTACTCCCGTAACTGCTTCGCTGGGATTTTGGATTAGCCATAGGTATATTTGAACCAATAGACTAAATCCTCCCAAGTAGATAAAATATTAGGAGGGAGATCAAAGAAATCGGACACAACCTTCCCTTCAAGGGAATTCATAAATAAGCACATACAAGTATTGTTATCATTGGCTCCTATGTTGTGACAAGAACTATAAAATGCCACCAAGTGTTCATTCGTAGTGACAATGTTATTCCCTAAAAAAGTAGGGATATTCTCTTTGAATTTAGGAAGTGGATGAGTAGCAGGTGATAGGTTAAGAGGGGAGGAAACATGCCACGGGGTAGTTGTAGCATCTTCTTCAAACTGAAAAAGCTCGTACTTTTTAATGACTTTGGCGGGGTTTGTAGTATATTGGACACAAACTTAGTGACTACATAAGCTACCAATCACTGATGAAGCTGAATATTAAGATGAAGAAGCACCTCCAGTGCCACCAGAGCCACCACTAGATGCCATCTTATGGATGATAGGTAAGGGAGAGAAAGAGGAACTAGAAGAATTAGAAAAAGTTCTCCTTAGAGAAATTTGTTGGGTTGACAACACTAAGTTCATTTTTCCTATTTCAGAAATATGATTAATTTATGGTTATAAACCTCTTCTTCTCCTAGAAATATGAGGGTTTAAGAAAATGAAAATAAGATCAAAACTGTCGGGAAAATAAAGCTATGGCTAATTCCTAAGCTATCTGTGTCTAGCTTCCCAACGTTCTTAGGCACTTATGTCTTGTTCAATTGTTTCCCATGAGTGATTAAGCTCAAAACGGGTATTAGAGGTATATAAGATGGTATTAAACAAGTTTAAAGAAATGCTGGTTTGATCTTGAAGACCAGGCTCAATATTGGGATGCCTTGCAACAGGTACATTCATTAGAAAATGAAATAGTCAAAGAATCAATATCAGAAATGTAAATATATTCAATGATAAGAAATCATAAAAATCAACGAGAGAGATATGGAAGATCTCCCCAGTATGGTCGCCAAATAAATGTTGAGGAGAAGATATGAAATAAGCATACTCAAGCATTTTCAGATCTTGCTTGGCTAAGGAAAGATAGATAGGAATATCACCCTATGTTTATACCCTCAAAATTTGTCTCCTAATCCACAAGTATTAGTTACAAGGGATTAGTCTTATTTTTTTATAAATAAAATGTTGTTGTAAAATTCAACATTTTTATATAATTTTTTGAATATAACAGATGCAAAAGTAAATGTGGAGGCAAAAGAAAAAATACCAAGTCGCATATTAATATAGATGAGACAAAATAGTAGTCACTTATTTAATTCCAAGAAATAAAAAGAATCGTTCTCTTTATAAAAATCCCTGAGGGAGTTTGGACCAAAGTCAAACTTAGATGTCCCTGATGAAAACCATACAAAATAACTTCTAATAGAAAGTAAAAAACTGAACTTTAAAATCTAGATCAGCTTGCCACAAATTACTTCCCACTCGACTCTACACAATATCCTTTATCAATCATGTAATTTAATTCATAAAAATACAAGTCTACATAGACTATCAAAGATAGATCAACACCTCTTAAAACAAGTGTCTGAATGATATAATTCAGAATTGAATCTTGTTGTCTACAATAGGACCCTGTTGTCATAAAAGAGAATTAGGATTTTGATGAATTAAAGAATGAATGAAAATTGAACTATCTCAATAAAATTCCAGAGAAAACATTAGTATGCTTTCTCCTTCTATCTTCTTCTTGTTCTTCCTTCTCATTTTTCCTTTAAGCATTCCAAATTAGTTGAGGTAGTTCAAATACCTCTTTTAGTTAAGTTAAGTAAAACTCAACTATCTTTTAGTTTAAGGGAATAATTAATATAATAATAATAAGGGTATTTAATAAATAATAACTAGTAGGTGGGACCCCTTGTGAATCCCCTTAGTTTCTTAACAAAAATAAACACAACTAATCAATCAATCAACATATCCCTCCTTGTGGCTCCCATCATCATTCTCATAATTTGAAAATTAAATATCAATGATATTTTAAACCATATCTAAAAATATAATATCCAAAATATCCAAAATAGTAAGTTGTCCAAAAACTTCAGTAGTCAACTGTTCTCAACAATCAATAATAAAATATAATAAAAAAACATATTTGCCACTTTGGGAGGCAATTTCCCCTTTATTGTTGTTGTCTCCCTTTGACTTTTATGAATTAGCCTTATTCTGTGTGGAGCCTTTATGCTTGATCTCAGTGATAACATGAGAGAAGTCATCTCTCAAGTGCATGCAGGATGAAACAAATTTGGTTGAATCACTTGAGGAAGAGGAGGGGGAAACAATAAATTTTCCTTTATCATGTGTGTGGTGGGATTCAATTTTGATTCTCTTGCTTCCATGGGATGATTGTACAAGTGAGTCTGCAGGGGCAATTTGGAAATTTGGGTTAACCGGTGGAGGAGGAGTAGGTAGAGACAAATTGGGCCAGCCACGATGTTTGGAGACTGTCGAGTGAAAAATCTCCTGCCATTTGACATTCTAAGGGACTTCATGTTGTAATGAAACATGAGGGGGAACAGGGATACTAGGGACATGTTGGGGTTTGAAGGGAGGAATTTATGGCCTAGGTTGGACTACCCCTTGTCCAATCCAATTGAAAAATACATCTTGGAAGAGCGGGTTTAACTCTTGTGGATCTGCATCAAAATGTATCGAGAATCTTGGCCTTCTAGGACCTCTGTTGAAATTCCCTCTTCCCTGTTATTTCGGCCATGGATTCCTCTACTGAAAAAGATCATCCTTTGTGAAATTTTTATTAGCAACTAGATTCTTAAACAAACCATAAATGACATCTCATTAATATGAAACAAAGTTTGGATCAATAATCACATCAGACCCATGCAATCCAATCCATAAAATTCATTTAATACTTGTCAATGAGAAGGGGGTGAATAAGGGTTCTGGGATATCTGAGGGGGTTGTATTGAGAAGAAAAGTGATAAAACGAAAGGGAGTAAGAACATGATTATTGATTAACAAATCATTAAAAAATTAACTGTGTTACAATAACAAAATCATATCAACTGTGACCCATCTCCGTGTCATCCTTTAATTTATGTAATACAGAGTTTCCATTTAATTTTAATTTAATTTTAAGAACAGGGCATGCAAAGTGAATCTGGGTTTGTGAGGGTGTTATAGTGGGAAAACCCCCTTACAGACTACATTAGGGTTCTAAAGTGTAGGTAGAGCTAACCGTCTAAAGTCTCCTTCTTTTAACCACTATCTCGACAACACCCCATATTCATATATAAAGTACAAAGTATAGGGATGCGATAGTCTTACCTTGAACTCCACGTCCAGTGTCGATCCCAATGCGTTCGATCGCTTATCTACTACAAATATCCTCCCAAGGTTGACCTGCATTCACCAAAAGACAAAAAAGAAACTAAGAACAAGAATTCTATATATGGATTAATGGGTTAGATGTCATGAAAAAATGTAAATCAATCATACAGATTAAACACATCATATGGAGGGACGACAAAAGTACTTCTTTATATTAATCTCATAATGTCACTTACAAAACAATATTGGTGACTGCTTCTCGAACCCGGTCCTGGGATCCTCTTCACCAAGCTCCAACTGCTTCCACATACCTTTCTTCTCTCACACTTCTCTCTAGAGAGTAGGCATAGGTTTATGGATGAGGAAAAAGGGGCAAGAATGGGAAAAAGGGGCAAGAATGGGAAATTCTAGCTCAAACTAACAATGTGGTTGCAAATTCTTGGGGCAAGGGGGCATTAGGAAATGGGCAGATTTTCACTGTTTTCATGCTTCTCCTTAGAATGGCACCCCAACACCTTCTTTTATATGACAAAAATATAGTTATTCAGTTGGGTGACGAGCTATGGGCGGTCAATTGGTTAGGAAACTACCCAAAAGCCCGTATTCCCTTGCAAATTTTTATTTTTTGCAACTTTTGTGGGTATATGCGGGTTGTAATGGTGCATCTAGCATACGTATGTAGGAAGTAGTGGTGCAGCTAGCATACATACATGGGAAGTAGTGGTTTAGGGTGCATACATCTTCAAAAATTTGATTTTTAAGAAGAGTTATTCAATATTGGCTTGGAAAAAATAGTAAGTAAGATGGCCTATTGCTAGGTATGCATGTCTGGTGAAAATCAAGGTTATAATAGATGCCCCCTAATGTGTGAGGTCAGAAGATAATCTGATGGCCGAAATACATTACAAACCTTTACCAACGTACGAAGCGAGTGAGCCCGGGACTAGAGTTCAGGAGGTGCCATCTGCAAAATAAACTTGTCTCACCGAGGCGAGCATACCCATGCTTGGGATGAAATAAATCATGGCTTCCAATCAAATACACTGCAGATTCGTGTCATATAACTATATAAAGTGTAGCCGCAAACAATACACAACAGATCTACATCTCAAAATCAAAATATATACATGAATAGTATCCATCTTCAAGAAACAAACAAAGCCTAATGGCTCAAGATGATGTCTTCAGAGCTCAAGAAAAAACTTCAAGATATTCTAAACTTGAGTAGGAGCGTAATTTGAATGTACATATTCACTACCTAGAGGTCTTTGAAAGCTCGTCGGGGAAAAGACAAGAGGATCTCGGTGATCAGGGAGATAACTTCATTGATTTTGAGCAAAGACTTTGATTGGACTTTCGGGATGGCTAGGCACGAGGACAAGAGAAAAACTGCAGAAGGGCCGACTCAAGTTGGGTAAAACTTCCCTTGGACAATAGCATGATGAAAAATGAGACTCAGGAAGGATGACATTGACATAAGTTCACGATGCAGTAGGCAACATAAACTCTCCATATGTTTGGAAGAATAACCAAATGGAGCAGGACACAAATCTATGTTATGAGAACAACTCCCTAAGGTCATATTAAATCCCAGAGCTTGATGAACAAACAAAAGGATTTTCTTTTTCCAAAGGTGACTCATTGTTATTCCATACAAAGAAAATACTTTTCCCATCCTCTTTTTGGGGTATATTTGATTTTTTTTGTCTTTTTCAATATTTTGAAAGCTTGAAAAAGAATAAAAGAATGCTACGTTACAAAGGAGGAACGTGTGTTGCAAACATACTAGTTCCAAGCGTAAGGAATAGACTGATGCTCAGAGAAAGGAAACATGTGCAGGGAAAGAACACTCAGGAAAATTCCTCTATGGGTCAAGGTGTCAAGATGTAGAGGCAAAGTGCTACAAGGCTTGCATATAAGGCATGCTTCAAAGGTTAAGTTGAGAGCCACATGGAGCCAACATTAGGCCAAAGACACAGGAATGCAAATGTGATTAATAGGACACAATGATAACATCCTTCAATGTAATTTAAAATGAACCTAGAGAAGCTAATCTCGGTGGTTTTTCATTTTTAGAGAGTCTGAAAAAGCGTAAAAAGAAGACTCCACTGGGGTACCTTTTTCGAAGAAAGTCTAGTCGGTTCGAAAAACAGATACATTAGCACCGAAAATACATCTATTCAAAACCATTTTAATGAGTGTGATAAAGACAAGATCACTTAGCAAACTTTTCAATTTTAAGGAGTCTGAAAAGAGCTTAACTATGGACTTGCTGCCTTTTTCTAAATTTAGTCTCCTTAGCCCGAAAAAGGTGAAATTTACTGGGGATAACTCTCCCGGCAAGATGATTCTTCCGAGGCGTATCATTTTCCTCCTTAATATACAGGTTGGAAAAAGGGGCAAACTTATGCCAATAGATGTTTTTATGAACCAATTAATGAGTGTGAAAGAACAAGGTCACTCGGTGATCTTTTCAATTTTAAGGAGTCTGAAAAGAGATTAACTATGGACTTCGTAATGGATGTTCTTCTGGACTAGTTTAACGAGTGTGAAGAAACAAGCTCACTCGATGATCTTTTCACTTTTAGGGAGTCTGAAAAGAGATTAACTATGGACTCTGTGGGGGTTCCTTTTTTGTAAATTTAGTCCCTCGGGCTTGAAAAAGGATTAAACTTATACCTGAGAATACTCTTCTAGTGAACCAAAGTTCTTAGAGTATACCTTTGTTCGTAAAATTGACCATCCAGACCGAGAAAAGGGTAAACTACCGCTGAATAGACGTGCCTTCAAATTTTAGTTTGGCGAGTGTGAAGGGAAACAAGATCGCTCAACAATATTTTCATGTTTAAAGGGTATGAAGAGGGCTTAAAAGGAAACCCGTTTGTTTTTTGGGAGTCCCGAGGGTTAGGCCAAGAGTGACAATATATTAGACATGTGAAGGCTCAGACTCGTAATCAAGACAAGACTAAAAGGACTCCCGAGCCTATAGTCATTAGTGACGCCATGGACAGCAAAATGCAATCAGGATCTACCTAGGGCATCCATGTGAGTGTAGGCTCTACCACTAAATTATGACACTTCTAGAGCAACAATGACGGTTCCATGTCGCAATTCGGTGGGGTTGATCCTATGATAAAGAGAAAAATACAACAAGGTGCAACAAGTGGAAGTGGAATCCTAACTTAAATGCACAAAGTTGGAAAAAATGACTTTTCACCAAAGGACAATAAAAGCGCCCCAACTCCCAAAAAGTTCTCCAAACCCAAAGTAAAATGTATCATAACATCCAATGAGAAACTCAAGAAACATGTAACATGATTTTCAAGAGAGAAAAAACGACAACGGGGGTCAAAAAATGACAAAAAGGGACAAACAATTCTATAAATAGAAGCCATCAACTCATTATCACCATTGCAAATTGAGAATTGACCAAAATGCCAAAAACACCCCTTTTTGAAAGAAGTTGATTACGGGAGCTTCAGTGGACGAAACAAACTTCTACTTGGACCAAGTAAGTAGAATCTAGTCCCTCTTGCATTCCCAATTTCCCTTTTATCATTTCTTTTTGTTTTTTGGAGGGGCACACACCTTTAAAATGGTCGGCCCTGCAAGTACATGGGCTATCCAAGCACAACTCGCATATGCACGCGGGTAGTGAAAATTCTTCCCGCGTACATATGTGACTGTCCCTAATACAACCCGTGTACATCCTCCAACATATGAAAATTTTGAAAATGCATCATTTGACTCTCCTTTGAACTTGCCATTTTGTAGGATGTATGTCCATTGGAGAGAGAGAGAGAATGAAGACATCGATTAAATCATCGAGGAAGACCTTGTTGTTGTCGTCGCATTAAAACAATGCAGGTTGTGGAAATTATTTTGGTGTCCACTCATGCGGGCACAACCCAGGCTGCTGAATGCCTTGGTGGATTACTAGCACCTAGATGTAGAGGATTTCATGATCGAGGGATAGTTGTTGACTCCAATGTCTGAAGATATTTACTTTCTGACTGGCCTCTCGAGGAGAGGGGAACCAGTCAACCTTCGTGCTTTTCCCTCTAGGCCTCACAACATTTTCGAGTTGATCGATCTACACTGTGTAGTTGGAACATATAAAGTGGGTTCCTAGGTACCAATCCACAAAATCACCAACCTATCACTGAAAGTGATAGTTTTACTTATTGGTTCGATCACTAGATCCATGACTTTACATCAGGCCTCCCAGGCGCATATGCATTGTGTCATACAATGCCTAAATGCACGAGTGTTCGTTTGGAGTAAAACCATGCTAGATTGCATGAGAAGACAACTCAAAGAGTGTTGTGGGTGGAACAAAAAGAACTTTGGGTTCATGTCTGTTCTTTTCTCTTTCTTATTTGAGAGGGTACCCAGTCTTAGTCCCCAAGAGACTATACGGGGACACTTGGCCTCCTTCCTAGAACTATGTAGGTGGGAAGCTTTGTTGGCACTATAGGGGGGAGGGAGGACCATCGAGGCCTTCGATGATACATTTTTCAACTGGTGGTCTCGACAGATTCTGACCATAGAGGATTACCCCTATGTTGGGATCAACTTCTTCAGAGATCCTGACATGTCTGTACCTCTCGGAGCGAAGCGAGAAGAATTAGGTACATTTTTCCTTAAAAGTTTTTTAAATTTTTATTTATTTTATATATATCATTTTTTATGTGTACCAGAGTGCCTGACAACTATGTATATATTATGTACAGATGTGGGACCAGTGCATCCAGCTGATTTTGCGCGGAGCAGGCACCATCCATGACCAGAGGTAGCAGTAGTAGCCGTCGGAAAATAAACAACAATGGGTGTACCTCCAGCCAGAGAGACTGAGAGAGTTTTGAGATGAGTGGAGTAGAACCTGTCTGCACTCACTTGTATTGTGCCTATGGCCGAAATCAAGGATCTCCCACCATCTATGCAGCCTCACGTTGTTCGAGTGCCACGGACCTGGGTCCAGCTATTTCAACATTTGGAAAATGTGGTAGTCCACTATGGCAAGGCCAACTAGCCTCATGCTTAGCTTAGGGTGGACTATATTTTGTGCCCAGGGCACTCTTTGTATATTTTTGAGGGCATAAACCCCGCGTTATATACGAGACTCATTATTTTTTGAGACGCTTGCACCCACCTATGTACTCTGATACTTTCGATATATATATACATATTTTTATGTCTTATGGGTTACATTTATTTACAAATGTATTTACATGTGTATGTGTGTGATTTTATTTACATGTGTGCAATATGCCAATCTAATACTTGATTGAATCTAATATTTGATTCAATCTCCTAGGAACATGGATATACGTAATGTAATCAAAAAAATGTTCTAAGAGATGTGTACCCTAAGGAATCGTCGATGTAGAGTAGGATCATAAAAGCGGTAAACCCCATTTAACTAGGACACACCCAATTGTGCATCTAGGTAGACCCGGAGGTAAGAGATACCATGCAACAAGGCATCATGAAGCAACTCTATTACTACATTGTATTCGGTGACATTGTTTGTGGCATCGCCTAAACAGATCCCTCCAGAGGATAGCAACTGGCCTTGAGGTGTAAAAATCACCCAAGCTACAGAAGCAATCCTCTGAGCGTGTCGGCTAGCACCGTCCGTAAATCCAACGAACACGTCTGATTTACTTGACATATGCCACAGTGAAAAGATGACATCAAAAAGACATGTCCATAAAACCAAAAAGACAAAAACTAAAAATGTATAAGAACTATACATATGTACAATAAGTCACCTAAGGTGACCTACCTACGAGTAATACTTCTTGAGGTAGAGCCCATTTCTAGGCTCCACTAAATCTTTCCCTTCAAAATCAACCAGACGATAAGTTCCCTTCTTTAAAACTTCCTTCATGATGAATAGTCCAAACCACATGGGTTTGAACTTTTCTACCCCCAGGGGATCCTTATCTTTGTCATAGACCAAGACAAGGTCACCTTTTGAGAAAATCCAAGGACGAACGGATCGATCATACTGACACTTGACTCTTTTCTTGTGAGCCTCATTAGCCAAGGTTGCATCACGTCGTTTCTCATTGAGATGCTCGAGATATAACAAGCGTTCCTCAAGTGGTGAAGTGTCTGGAAATAACTGTACTTCCAACTTAAGAGATGGGATCTGGCATTCTATAGGCAAGACTGCTTCCAACCCATAAACAAGTTGAAAAGGTGAGAAACTAGTGGCAGTCTTACTGACATTCAGTAGGCTCACAATGTTGAGTATAACATCAAATGCCAATTTGACATGGATGAATTGATCGTTCGCTGTAGAATGGTCCTGAGGGACTTATTCACAGCTTCCACCTGACCATTCTCTTATGGGTAATAAGGTGATGAGTGTTCTTTCCTCAACCCAAGCTTTGATGTTAATTAAAAAATCATTTTTCTTTTAAAGTGACTACTATGGTCAGTGACAATCTCTTTCGAGACGTCGAATCTTGCTATTATCTAATTAAGCAAGAAGAGAGTTGTTGCCTCTCCATCATCCTTGAATGTCGTCTACGATGATATAATGGTTCCCCCTAGATGAGTGGGGGTGGCATGTGGTATAATCAATCCCCCACTTGGTGAAGGGGCCGACTGTGATAACGAGAAACATGGGAGAAGGATGTGCCCTTATCTTCCATGTGAAGATCTGACATGGGTGGCACTTCTTGATCGATTCAACACAATATTTGATTAACGTCTGCCAATATTAACTAACTCGCATAATCTTTTGGGTTGTTGCCAACCCAGAAAAATGAACACCACATGCTCCACTGTGGCAGTCACTAAGCACAAGTTATGCTTCTTCATGGGTGAGACATCCTCGAAGGATGCAATCTATCCCTCAATGATACAAAGTGTCTTAGAGAATAAGACAGTCTTTTTCCTGATGGTGTATACATCAATGCTCGTCACGAGAAGCAGAAGTGGGACACTTCAAAGTCTGGAGATAGACTAGTAGATCTCCATACCAGGGATCCAAATATGTGATAAAAAACATATCTCCTTTAATAGGCGACTCTTCAGGTATAACATCACCTAACTCGACTGGAAGTTCCGAGATGAGTTCTACAAAGACCAACGACTTTTTGGATTTCATCAAAAACAAATCCAAGTTAAATTCCTAGAGGATAACTATCCATTTGCTAATATTTCTGCCGATTACGCGTCCTTTCAACACATATGGGAATGGATTCACAAAGACAATGACGGTGGTCTTGTGAAACAGGATATAGTGACGGAACCATTGGAAAACATGTACTTCTTCCAATGCAAGTTTCTCAACATGGGAGTAGTTGAGTTCTGGTCCATCCATGCCTCAGCTCAGGTAATAAATCATGTGCTCTTCAAGCAAATCATCTTCTTGAAACAATACCATGCCGATGGTCGACTCTGCAATGGCCAAATATAATAAGAAAACTTTATTATAATTGGGTGGCCGAAGCAGAGGGGTAGACGTGAGGGCGCGTTTCAAAGCCTCAAAAGAGCATTGAGTTGCTTCGTCCCAATGGAAGGGAACGTCCTTCTTTAGTAAACACATGAACCATTTTGTGATCTCGGCATAGTTTGCGATGAAACATTGTAAAACATTTTATTTTCCCTATAAACTCTGAAGATGAGGGACTAAGCATGGGGGAGGCAACTAAACTATCACCTCAACCTTTAAAGGATCGACCATGATCCCTGTTGTCAAAAATATGAAACCTAATAGACGACCTGACGTCACGCAAAAACTGTATTTGTTTGGATTCAAGCGAATCGAATAGTAGCAACATCGCTCAAAGATAAGTCGAAGGTGTGTGGGATGATCAACTCTCTTTCGAGATCGTGACTCTAAATCATCTAGGTAAGCCTTAACTAGGTGTTTGAGATCATGGAAAGAAAAGGACATGGCCCGCTGAAAAGTGGCTCTAGCATTCTTTAAGACAAAAGTCATATTGCTATAAGAAAATGTACCCCACGAATAGATAAAATTTGTTTTATGTTTGTCCTCGGGTTTGATCTGTATCCGATTGTATCCTGAGAAACCATCCATGAAAGAAAAGACCTCGCAGCCTGTGCATTCATCGACAATCTAGTCAATAAATGGAGTGGGGAAATTATTCTTTAGACAGGCCTTGTTCAAATCACGAAATTCTGTACATATGTGAATTGTACCCTTCTTTTTGTTGACTGGAACAAGATTCGAGACCCATTGAGTCAATTGGATGTGGTAGATGAAACCAATTTTGAGTAGTTTCTGTACTTTATCCTTAATAGTTGTTTCTTTCCGAGGATTAACCAAATGAAGCTTCCGCTGGACCGACTTGGCATCAGGTTAATTCATGATTTTATGTTCAAAAATTCTTGGATCAATGCCTATCATTTCCTCATAAGACCAAGAAAAAACGTCACAGAATTATTTAAATAAATCAGAATAGATTTGAATCTCCTCAGGGGAACAGTCTGCTTAGATGAAGACATTCTCCATGATGCCAGGGGTTTTGGATATATCAATAGGTATCATTTTAGTGATGGTTTCCATATTACCCTCAGTATAAACTGCGTGCATAGCCAGAGGATTAATAGGACAAGACCTATCTCCAGTCAAAGTCAACACAAATTTTCCTTCCTTTATTCTTCCTAACTCTGGGAGGAAGTATGATTTGTGATGGAGATCATCCTAGGGTCTATCCAGAACAACCAATGCCTTTGAAATCACCTTGCTAGAGGGCAAGACCAAGTCTAAGGAATCAGTAGTGGCAAGGGAACCTTGAGCCTAGGAAAGCTCAAGAACTGGATCTAACTCCGGTGTAGGAGTTGGATAGAGGTCGACTAAATCTTGCTAGACTATAGAGTACACAAATTCTGCTATAGAAAAGGTTATGGACATGCCATGGTTCCCTGTCCCTTCCATCATGGCTGATGGGGAAGGAAGAATCCACAGATCATTAAAGTAAGTTGTGCAGAACGACGACACTGAAAAAATTTCAGCCTTAGGATGGTCGGGGACAGTCGATATCATTTTGACATCGCTGGAAGGAGGTGGGTAATCAAAAGTACCCATGAGAGGTGGGCACAAACCAACCCCCACATTGATAATGCTAGGTTGTGGGTTATCAATCATCGAGACTGTGGATGCCCCCAATAAAGGGTCAGATCTGGAGAAAGACAATTGATCAATGGTCACGATTCGACCCTCGTGTGGAAACAACAAGACCCGAAAAATTGTGGTGACCACTGCATGCATGGCATATGTCCAACTTCTTCCTAACAGGAGGTTGTAGTTGAGAGGTGCATCAACCACTTCAAATTCAATGCACACGGTCTTACCTCCTAACTGGACGAGGAAAGAAGGAATGATTCCATGAGGTCTGAAGGAATGACCATTGAAATCCATGAGAAGAGTAGGTGAAGGAGGCAAAATGGGTTGTCCAATGGCCTTCCAACACACCAACGACATCACGCATGTCGAGGTGCCCTCATCAACCACCGTGCAAAAAATATTTCGGGTCGATGATTTCATGGGGCGAGCCACTACTATGTGAAATGAAATGTGGTATGGGAGACAAGGTTTTAAGTCGGTTGTATCAAGCATGATAGTTACTAGATTACATGTCTCAGTGGATCCTAAGGCATCTAACAGAGCCTTTCTCTGCGAAGGGCATCTCTGGAGGACCTCCAAAGTAGACATCATGCAAGGGGTTTGTGACAAATCCTCCACCACAGAGTAGTTCTGGGCGGCCCTCGCATTTGGATTATGTGAAGCTTTCTTGAATGCCCCTTTCGGGAAATGTGTCATTATTTCACCCATTATTCTCATGATCTGGAGAGGAACATATGGGTTTTTGTCTTCTTTTCCCTTTTCGGTAGTACTTGGAGTTCCGTAATCATGTGCCCTAGTAGCTATGTGGGATTCACCTTTCAACATATAGATGTTCGAAGTCAAGGGATTTCTAGATGATGAAGGGGGTCCCTGACTTCCCCCATCCGCATTCACAGAAGCTTGACTTAAATTTTTCCCACGAGGAAATGGGTTCGTTAACACTGTAGGCTATTGCTGTGCCAATAAATTTTGGGCCTCCACGAGTCAAGGGCATAGGTGAGTCAGGTGGTCTTCCGCGTAGAGGTTGCATAGATACTTCGACTTCTTTCTCTCTATGTTTCCCTTGCCAACATTATTGGTGGGTTTCTTATCCCCTTTACCCTTCTTTCGTTGCTTTTTCTTCCCTTCGACCTGCTGGTTGGCGTTTGGGTTTGTCGCTTACACGATGTGTACGTCTGACATTTGAGTAGGGGGAGCAACTGAACTAGGATTTGGGCTGGCCACTATTTGTTGTATTGAAAATTGTTGCAATTGGTTTGACAGTGGATCAATGGGCTTTGCTTGTGCTGAACCAACAATGTCGTCATCATGTGGTCCAGACTTATGTCTGGTCTTATCAAGAATAGACCATGGCGCATCTAGAAAAACTTCGTAAAACAAACCAGATTGAGAGTAAATCATCTCTAGCTCTTGAACTCTCATTATTGCTTCTTCCTATGAAAAGACCCCTAACGTTGCTACGTCTTTGGATAACTGGGGTACCAAAGACTTAAGGAACCATTCCAGTAGGAATGTTGGTGGAACTAGTACTTTAATCAAACTCTTCTAGCACTGCCACTCTCGGATGTGATTAGAGATATGGACAACCTTTGTCTTCTCAAAGTTGGCCAACAATTCTATGCCGACATCATATCTCATAGGTAATTGAAAATGGTTTAAGAAAACCATTGCCAATTCGCCAAAAGTAGAGTATCTTGAGCGGTCAAGCTTGATGTACCATTTTGCGACACTCCCGATAAGAGTGTGTTGAAACAAATGCAACTGAACGGATTCATCCCTCAAAGAATTGGACGAGCACCATATATGAAATGTGGTCACATGATATCCTGGATATTTATTAGGCTTGCCTTCGAACTTTGGAATGTCTGAGGGAAACTTGGTCGGCATGGCAGGCCAACGTGGATCATGACAGATCAGGTCATTCAATAATATTGGCAAGTCTGGAAAATGCAAAGTTGCCAGAAATGGTAGCTTAGGTTGTTGAGTATGTATAGGAGGATAGGAGCCTGGGTTTTGGCTGGCACCAGGTTTCCAGGAAATGTTAGACTTCTGGCCTCGGTTCTGGTAAAAACCATGGCCTAGGCTAACATTTAGATGCTGCGCTTGTTGAGAAGTCATCGGCTGAATCCCGTAGTAGGAATTTGAGGGCTGAGAAGGGATTGCTCCCGACGTAGTGTTCCAAAGGTTCTGGAAAGGGTTTCCCCCTACCGATCCGACGGGCATAGGTCCTGAGCCTTGCCCGAGGTTCCATTGACCATGGAAGGGGTTTCCCTCGGTCGGCATCCCTGACGAGGGAATTGATCCCTGGCATATATTCCAAGGTCCTTGAGAAGTGTGTGCCCCCTGTGCAGGAATAGTACCCTACGCATGATTTTGTGATCCAAAAACAGGGTTTCCCTCGACTAAAATGGCAACTCATGAGAATGCATTGTTACCAAATGTGTGCCGAGCAAAGAGAACAACAAAGAACCCACCAGTGTGGTACTAGAATAAGGTCCTTGACTACCTGCTCCAGATAGGTTGTAGTTCATGGTCGACCAGATGGGTTGCTGAGAAGTGTCGCCAAGTGATGAAGAAGAAGGAGGTATATGACCCTCGCCGTAAGGGAAAACATTATAAGGGGATGAGGTGCCCCTCATGGACCCTTGCAGAGGAACATTCGAGCTCCCTGCCCCCAGATCCAAAGTCTATAAAGTGAAGTAGGAGAGGACTGAGTTCGTGTCAAAGTTGGGCATCCCATATGAAAATGAAGGGCCCGCCGCACTTTGCGTAAGCAGTGCAGTGATTTACGCCATGGACGGAATCAAACCACTGGACGAGGCAGAGGCAATCGAGACCATAGAGGCAGAATTCCCCTGGTTGTGGCAACCATAGAGGGTGTATGAGGACTTCCTGATGAAGTAGAAGAATTTTCTTCCATTGTTGCTTGAAGGATTATTTGACGCTCGTGATGTGTTACCTTTGGAGGGGCAATCTATATCAGGAGTGGCACCGACAAGTCAATGATTGGAGAGTTATGTAGACCGAGAGCTTCCGCTCCAAGGTCAGAAATAGTTGGTCCCTCTGGAAACGAATGTTCTCCTCTTGAAGATGGCTCAGGTATAGTTTCCTATGGCCTAGTCACCTCAAATGACCCTTCTTAGTCAAGTATTTTCCTTTGCAGTGGTGGTAGTGGCTCCAAGTTAACTGGCGGTAGGCCCAAAATCCTTCACAACCGAAGGAGCTCTTGATCTTCCACTATGTGAGAGGATCAATGACACACTAAGGCTTTCTATCATTGAAGACTAAAACATGCACTAGAAAAATTTCCTATGATATGCAGCAAGCAAACCACTATTACTAGTTGGAAGAGCAGTTACAACAACCAAAACTGGAGCAACTTACTGGTGTAAGTGCAACTCGAACACGAAAGCACCCTCCGAGTATACTTTGCAAAGCGTGGCCCAATGTCTACCCTAGGTACCGCAGTATACCCTCGCAGTCACCTGTGTAATTCCCTAAAATCAAAGGCAACAAGGTTTCCAACTCGTGAACGACTACCAGGCGAGTACAATTGACAGTCGGGTGGACTGCAATGAGTAGGGTATTAAGC
The DNA here is from genome assembly GCA_009831015.1 of Picea engelmannii. NCBI lineage: Eukaryota > Viridiplantae > Streptophyta > Pinopsida > Pinales > Pinaceae > Picea > Picea engelmannii. Next base: position 741,315 of record ML787460.1, on the reverse strand, counting down.
CTGAAACCTATCAAGGGTATCGAAAGAAAGTGTTCCGAAAGATGACTCAGGACCTCAAATGGATTCGAGACCCATGAAGCTCTGTGGCAATTGTGATCAATGTAATCCCAAGATAAGCCCTCTATATGTTTTCCTCCGCTATGATTGGTCCAGCCTTGGAGGGATTATCTCCACTAACTTTCCGCACGTGACCTCGTGTTTAGCCCCTGTGTTAGAGGGGGGTCCCAGATAGTTTCCACATTATTGGACTTTTTCACTCCCTAGCACAGACTCCTATGTTTGTTTTATAGCCTTGAAGAGTTTCCTCTCCAACCTAAATCAAGGCGCTAGCCTAATCTGTTAATGGACCCTACAAAAAAAAGTCTAATTAATTTTCATTAAGTGTTAATTTTAAGTGGTTTATCTTAATTAAAAGGAACGGAAATGAAACCAATGGTGTTCGTTAAGAGACAAAAGAGAAGAACAAATGATGGAAACAAAATTACTTCTTCTTCAATAAACAAAGATTTGCAAATTGAATACTCTTTAACTAACTTTTCTATATAAGATCTTTTAAAAGAAAAACTCAAAACTGAATTTCCCTCAACTTTGAGCTACTTAAAGTCCTAAGTATTCAGTAAATATATTAAGAAAGCACTCTTCTTCCTGAAAAAAAAACTAACTTGACTACTTAACCAACAAGAAACTGGAATTTTTTTTTTTTTTATGCTCCAAAATAAGAAACTTGGAAATGAATTCTTTTCTTTTCTTCTAAAGCAAGTAAAAAGGGAAAAGTGAAGACAAGATGAGAGAAAAAAACAACTTTTGGTCTACTACAGCTCGTAGAGAGTTACTGACAATACTGAACAAATTAATCAGAAAAACTCACAAAACTTGTCTCAAACCCTAATCAAGAAAACCCAAGAAATCTTGATAAAGAAAAAGCTAACTGCTATCAGACCTAGGCCAAAGACTGTATGAAACAAAGACTAGGGCTAAATCAAGAAAACCCCTGAGAAAAATGGCTTCACAGGGAAGAGGATAACTGCCTCTTCTTTAAAAAGATTTTACTGACATAGGCACACAACTGATACTTCAGCACCCTGCGTATATACACGGGTTGTCCAAATATAGGGCCCGTATGTACATGTGAAAACCCACTGTAGGCCGCATACACCTCTAAAGACACAGAAACTTACTAGAACTCAAAAAACAGTAAATAAATCAATTAACAATACCCAAAACCAGAAATCCCCTAAAAACCCTAGAGGCTCCCCAGTATGGTCGCCAATTCTGCTATAGTGGGAAAACCCCACTATGGACTATACTAGGGTTCTAAAGTGCAGGCAGAGCTAACCATCTAAAGTCTCCTACTTTTAACTACTATCCCGAAAATACCCCATATTCATATATAAATTACAAAGTATAGGGATATGGTAGTCTTACCTTGAAATCCACGCCCGATGTCGATCCCAATGTGTTCAGTCTCTTATCGACTGCAAATATCCTCCCAAGGCTTACTTGCATTCACCAAAAGAAAAACAAGAAACTGCGAACAAGCATTCTATATATGGATTAATCGGTTAGATGTCATGACAAAATGTAAATCAATCATACAAATTAAACACATCATATGGTGGGATGACACTAGTACTTCTTTATATTAATCTCGTAATGTCACTTACAAAATGATATCGATGACTGCTCCTCAAACCTGATCCTGGATTCCTCTTCACCAAGCTCCAACTGCTTCCACGTACCCTTGTTTTCTTACACTTCTCTCTAGAGAATAGGCATAGGTTTATGGATGAGGAAAAAGGGGCAAGACTGGGAAATTCTGGCTCAAACTCACAATGCGGTTGCAAATTCTTCGGGCAAGGGGGGAATTAGGAAATGGGAAGAGTTTCACTACTTTCATGCTTCTCCTTAGAATGGGACCCCAACACCTTCTTTTATATTCCAAAAATATAGTTATTCAGTTGGGTGATGGGCTATGGGCGGTCAATTGGTTAGGAAACTACCCAAAATCCCGTATTCCCTTGCAACTTTTGTGGGTATACGCGGGCTGTAATGGTGCAGTTAGCGTACGTACATGGGAAGTAGTGGTGCAACTAGCATACATACGTAGGTAGTAGTGGTGCAGGGTTTGTAAATATTCAAAATTTTGGTTTTTAATAAGAGCTATTCAGTATTGGCTTGGCATATTGTTATAACCCTAATTTTCACCAGACATGCATACCTAGAAACATGCCATCTTACTTACTATTTTTTCCAATTCAATACTGAATAACTCTTCTTAAAAACCAAATTTTTGAAGATGTACATGCCCTGCACCACTACTTCCCACGTATGTACACTAGTGGCACCACTACTGCTTGTGTACATAAACTAGTTGCACCATTACAACCTACATATACCCATAAAAGTTGAAAAAATTAAAAAGTTGCAAGGGAATACGAGATTTTGGGTAGTTTCCTAACCAATTGACCACCCATAACTCGTCATCCAACCGAATAACTATATTTTTGGCATATAAAATAAGGTGTTGGGGTACCATTCTAAGGAGAAGCATGAAATCCGTGAAACTATGCCCATTTCCTAATCCCCCCTTACCCCAAGAATTTGCAACCACATTGTGAGTTTGAGCCAAAATTTCCCATTCTTGCCCCTTTTTCCTCATCTGTAAACCTATGCCTATTATCTAGAGAAAAGTATGAGAGAATAAGGGTGTGTGGAAGCAGTTGAAGCTTGGTGAAGAGGAGCCCAGGACAGGGTTCGAGGAGAAGTCATCGATCTAGTTTTGTAAGTGACATTATGAGATTAATATAAAGAAGTACTTTTGTCATCCCGCCATATGATGTGTTTAATGTGTATGATTGATTTACATTTTTTCATGACATCTAACCCATTAATCCATATATAGAATGCTTGTTCGCAGTTTCTTGTTTGTCTTTTGGTGAATGCAGGTCAGCCTTGGGAGGATATTTGCAGTCGATAATCAACCAAATGCATTGGGATCGACACCAGACACGGAGTTCAAGGTAATAATACCGGATCCCTTACTTTTTACTTGATATATGAATATGGGGTGTTGTCGGGATAGTGGTTAAAAGTAGGAGACTTTAGACGGTTAGCTCTGCCTACACTTTAGAACCCTAGTGTAGTCCATAGGGGGGTTTTCCCACTATAGCAGAGGGGATTCGTAATGAGAGAAAAGTGAGAAAATGACAAGGAATGATAATGGATATTGTTCATAAAACAAATTAAATAATCAATATTCATAACTTTGTATTAGAATCAATCCAAAAAGAACCAACATTCATTGTTTTTCAATTTTATGCCAAACTGTTTGTTGTTCCAATAATTAAATTTCCTAGAATTCCTCAATTCATAATAGTCTGTGCCATCATAACTTATAAACAAAACAACCTTTCCGTTCAACAATCTTGTTTAAAAAAGCGTTGATTTTTTTTTTTTTTAAATAATTAAAAAAAACATGCACAACAATATGCTCGACCTTTATCCCTAATAATCTATAATGCATCACGATAATAATCCACAACCACTATTTACCAATTTACAATCGGGCCCAATTAAAAACAATACATAGATACCTTTTAAAATACGAACAGACTTCAAAATATGCTTGATTATACACAATCTTCATCATATCAATCGACAACATCTTGCAATGAAACAACAGTCAACCAAACAAAAAACCTGAGCCTTATCTCTGTGTGTATAACTTTCTTTTAAAACCATTGGTAATTTGTACCATTATCCAACATAATATATGAATGGAACATAACCAACTACACACATGTATCATTTTTTAAACTGGCCATAACCCTGATCGAGCCTACCAAAAACCACACAGGTGTTTCCATATGTAATCAAGACCACGTTGGTAAAAACATAGTGAGTGAAACCATACTGAAAAGAAGACAACTCTTGATTGTATGCAAGTCCCTATTCCCATTTTTACTTATTCAACCAATCATAGAAGGACAAGACAAAGACTCGACAATAGAGCGTGTTTCTTTTTTTAAAAATCTCCATAACCATTTCACTAATAAACCAATACTTGACAACCCAGAGGGTGCCTGAAGAGAGAAAATACAATTGGAGTCTAAATCGGGCTCTGTCAAAAACAAATGTAGGGAGACAACAAAGGCACGTTCATCTTTTAACAATAACACAAAGAGTTGATGGTCTTCCAAGACTTATATCAACTAGACGAAAAAATAATTTTCGAAAAAGACACACCATTGAGCCTCAAGGTCTTACTTATTACTCCAAGTCTTGGACGGGACCAAAAATCAACACCTAAGGAAAGAAAAGGAAAGCAGAGTAAAATAACCCAGTGCACATGGTGTGTTTAACACTTGCAGAGAAGAGGTGAAGTTTAATTGAACAGTGGCAGTTATTAAAAGAAAACATAGAGATCTAACATCTCTATCCAATACTTAAGAGCCGAACAACTTGACAGCAACACCAGTGAAGACACACACATTCTTTTGACATAACATCGAGATACAACTTGTATCAATCCACAACCATACATGCATATATTAATGTTAGGGATTAGGGCCTCCCAAGACTCGATCTTGGGATACTTCTATGAAAAGACAGTAAGAACAGACCAATGACCATGACTCAAGGTTTGAAGAAATAACACAACTACTGTTGGAAATCCCTCTGCGATTGGGTAAGGGTTACAATCATGACCATGGGGGAACAAAATAACCGACGGTAATCCACAGAACAAAACCCTCCATCATCAACAAAGAACCCTATGTACCACCATTCACTTATTGTTCCATAGAGACCCATCATGATATTAAACTAACTAAGAAACCAGTCAATGCGCAACTTAAAATACCCAATTCTTTTTCTTGCAATCCAAAACATTTTACCACCATCATAAAGAGTGATAAATGGCATTGACACAATCAAAATTCTCAATAACACACAGAATCCCAGCATCGCCGAGACATCGTTTTTTCATACAATAGAGAATACCTCATGGATGGAGAGAAAAAGAATTATACCTGTGGAAAAAGACTTAAATGACAAGGTGGTTGAGCCTTCTTTCTTCCAAGAGCCTAAAAATGTGGAGCTTCACAACCAACAGACGAAAAATGAAACAATGGATTAATGCTAGGGTGACGACCGATAGGGTCAGTATGGAGTGACATGTAGTAAATGTACACCACTTCCATCACTTGGCCTATTCAATTCAAAGTACGAGACAACCCAAGAAGCATCACATTCAACAACAATTAAACCATGTATTCAATGCCAAACCATTGTGAAATCTGTGACGATATCCATTGCACATTTCGCCACCCGATATCATTTACACGTTAACACTTGCCATAACTCCATGCCATAATACATATTACAATGCTATATGCACCCATTCAATTTTAATGAAATTCACATAGTCCACTAACCAACAATAGAATAATAGTCAGGACTGACACTAATATCCTTTAACCTTTCCATTCAAACTTGCATATAGTCCTTTATCATAGTTCAAACATATAACTTCTTTCCCTTTAGGATTTTTTTCATAGGTTTTTTTCCTTTGTTTTGATTATGATACCATTAAAATATATCTTGCATATATGTGGCTAGGTGATCGATCACAAGGATTAGTGACAAGGCAAAATCATAGCAACTATAAATAACATGCTCCTCATAACCATAGATCTATTTTGTATCGCAAAATATTTCCACAAAAATGCATCATCCACCTATTATCATGTCAAATGAAACCAACACCGCATCATAAAAAAAATGTAGGGTTGTGTAGGCAACATAAAAAGCAACAGAAAAACATGTATAATATGTCTATCCTTGCGCCTCTAGTCTAGAAGGGGGTCCCATGTACTAGTATTATATTATTAACATAGTTAAATAATTGGGCCTTAGCAATACTTTATAGGCGGAATTCATTGTTACGATTTTAATCGTCAACATGTAGGATCTAATTGATAGAGAATTAATTTATAGTTGGAGAGGAATTCCCCACATCATTCAATGGATAGTTTCGAGAACATTGAGACACACATACACACCATAGATAAAATTCAAACTTCTCACTTTATAATTCCATAATAGAACTTGATATGGTAGCTATCTCAAAGATCCCTATGTTCAATATACACAAACTCACCCTCTCCAACACTAATTTCGAACAATTACACCATTGATATAGCTAAATGAACTCTCATATTGATATAACAACCAGATCCCAATCAAATCTCAAAAAATCTCCCAAATCACTTACTTTGTTCTAAAAATTAGAAACAAAACACACCTATTACAACCAATGACAATCAAATTCAATCTAGATTTCTTATAGAGGTATCTCGACCTACTTATTAAAATGAAATTGAAAATTAAGGGACCCAAACCCCTTTAGTAAATGGTTTGACCCTCTTAGGGTCAGAATAATGAATTTCCTGCATCATTTTCTCATGGAACATAAATGTTCATGGACTTCTATCCATGAGGTATTCAAGATTATTTCCATGCTTCTGGATCTTTGCATCATTCATCTAGGTTGCATCTTCCACGGGAAGATCTTTCCACTTGAATAGGTACTCATAGTAATCCTTCCTCCTAGTCTTCTTAGCAATTGTCTAATCAAGAATTCTTTTCATATGCAACTTCTTGCATGTAGGTATCTCCTTCATCCACTTAACATATTCACTACCATTTCAATCCTCTACTTCATATTCTCTATAATGTTATAGGTTTGCAACATTGAATATTGGAGGTATTCCAATATCTGGTGGTAACTCTATTTCATAAGCATTGCTTGAAAATTTCCTCGGGATATTACAAGGTCCTATTTTCTTCAACTTCGGTTTGTTATATTCTCCTCTTGGGAATCCCTCTTTCTCAGATGTGTCAATACTTGGTTTCCAAGTTAAAATTTAACCTCTCTTCTTTTTATATCTTCCCTCTTCTTATACCTCTGACTGATGTCTGGTAGTTACTCCTTGACTTGTTCTTGTAACCTCTGCATTGTTGATACTGAGAAGCTGTGAATCAATATCAAGTACAATTAAAAAAAAAAATCAACCTATACTTCAAACAGATTATATATTCAATTATATCCAATGAGAAATGAACAATAGTAGAAGAGTTACAACAATACAACACAATACACCATGCAAAATATATGAGAAATAATCAATAGTTATTGTTCAAGAGAAGTAATGACTTCCAAGGGAAGCTACAACTTCCAAATATAAAGGGAGGGATAAACCTCCAAAAGGAATATGCAATCCTCCAATATCAAGAGAGGGTTGACCTCTCCATCCTTTCCCCTTACTTCCACACAATAATATATGAGAGATAATAAAACTTTACATTAACTTATCACCATCAACCAACCATCACATAGAACCTAATAATCCTTCTTGAGACTTCCTTAACTTCTGCAATTCTTCACTTCTTGGAATAATATGATCCTATAGATAATATTACTCAATGTATTCTCTGAAAATCCTCCAATATTCACTCCTTGAATCCTCACAGAAAAGGAGTTATAGAGAAAATTGTAGACCGTATTCAATTCTGGTTTATTCAGGAGAGAAAACTTGTACATAATTCCTCACGCTCAATATTTAAAATAAGATTCTGAAATTTCTACACACAAACCTTACTATTTCCAATAAAATTGGTCTCACTTCATTTGGACTCTTTATGAAGACGTTATGATTGTCTTACCCGGAACACTTGTTTATGACTAGCTTCTGGACTAGTCAAAAACCCTATCTTCCACAGAGTGTATTTCCAAAATTATAGCGAATAAAGAGCTGAAATTTTTACCATAGGTACCTAGATATGTCTTCTCAATAGCCTCTAAAGTTAACCATATGAATATTTCTAGAAACAAAGTTATATAAAGAATGTTAAGATGACTTGTAAATAACATACCTTAGAACACATCACCAAAAGACTTCATCCTCCCTTGAAATTCGGCCTTCTTTACTTCATATTTCCTCTGAAATTCGACTTATATATCCTTTTTGTTATATATATCATTTTTCATTAACAAACTTGTGTGTGTTTAAACTCAATGTATAATGATATGTATTTATACCCTTTATGTCACTTCTTTTTAACATTACGGTCGACATGTTGTTTCTGCTTCAATTCACATTGTCATCTTCAAAAATTCATTTATCATCAATCGTGAGGATCCACGTGATGTGCCACATACCATTGGAAGAAGCATGAATTATACTATCCATCCATGGTTTTTGTATCTAGTTGTTTAATTTCCTTCATGTCTATCTACTTCGATCTACTGTGGGGTGAAAAATCCAATGGATAGGGTTGACATCAATGACTACAACCAATGACTAGGGTTGACATCAATGAAAAAAACAATCTTCCAAAAATCTCCCCCTTTTTTGTTGATGGCAACACTCATGCTCCCCATGTCATCATGATCCCAATTTCTCTCCCCCATTGACATCAATGGCAAAGGGTGGGGCTGCTCCCCCTGATATTAATGGAAAAAGGTAACTCTCTTCTTTGGGGTTGCTCCCCCTGAACATATAACACTTAATAACACTTCATTTTTATGGTCTCTTTCTTCCATGGAGATTTTTTGTGGATCTAGGACGTATATGTTACTTTGTCTTCTTGTTGCAATTGCAACGAATCTTCCTGAACTTTCTTCTTTGATTTTGCATATTTGTGAGGCAAACGTGAGAGTATATCCTTGATCACACATTTTACTAGCACTGAGTAGATTATGCTTCAAGTCTTCAACCAATAAGACATTCTTTTCTTTTACATTTTTGCTTCCAAGCTCTACTACACCTTTTTCAAGTATTTTGGCAAATGAGTCATATCCAAATGCAACATTGCCACCCTTTTTCTTCAAGCTAATGAATTTTTCTTGATCTTCGGTCATGTGTGAAGAACATCCACTGTCTATGTACCATTCATCTTCTGTTTTACATTCTTCAACGGTCAATGCTATTCGACAATCTTAATTGTTTGGAATCTTTTTCCTTCTCCATACTATGGTTGTCATAGGGACATTTGGCATAGGAGAATCTTAATTCATATATCTACAATCTCGTGCTTTGTGACCAAGATAATTACATTTATAGCATACTATATTTTTTCCATCAATGGGAAAAATGAATTATAACTTATGTTGGCAAATCCATGATTGTTTCCATATCTTCTATTTACACCGTTCATGTTTCTTTCATAGTTGTTCCTTTCATTGATTCTGCAATTAATTTCCTTATGTCCAAAATTTTTCCAAGTATAACAATGACCAAGAAAGAAATTTTGATACCTGAGAGTATGTTACCTTCTTTGTGATGTAGTCCATATGGGTTCATGATATACTCTTTTGTAGTTTCCTTCATACTGATTGAAGCTTCTTTGATTCCTAAAGGTAGGAGGTCTTCTTGGATATTTATCTCTTTTGTAATCATTCCTTCTTTCTGGTATCCTAGTCTACTTCTCATCAACTGTCTATGTATAGATTTCTTCAACCTTATTGTTGGTATTTCCATCGTCTTTGTATGCAGTTTCACCCATGCATCCAAGATGTGTTAACTCTTTTGGAACTTGAGAGTTTCCTAAGATCTTCCTCAATGAGACAACTTCTTGTTTAGGTTTGTCACAATCTTCTTCGTTCTTCATCATTTGGACATTCCTTACTTCTCCTATTTGTCTTGCTTCTTCTAGTAGAGTTTTCAAGTGAATGGTTTCTTCTCTTAGTTTCTCAAAGTATTCTATTTTTTTCCTGAAGATTTCAATTGTCTTTTCACAACTACCCAATTCACTTCTTAGTTTTCCATGCGTGTTTTTTAGCTTGCTATTTTCAATCTCAACATGCTTCAATATTTTAAGATTCTTATCTTCTTGTTGAATCAGTTATGCGTCATGATTTTAATCTTCTTCATTGGAATTTTATTCTTTAGTATCACCTCTTTTAATCCTTGGATAAGGACATTCAAATTCAACATGTCCTACTCCTTCACAATTAAAGCAAAAGAAATCACCTCTATTTGCTTCTTTGAAATCTGAGATGTTGTAATTTTCTTCAACTTCTTCTTCTGCTTCTTCCCTTGCATAAAGGTCTTGTAGCTTGTCCCAAAGCTCTTTTGTTGATGCAGATGATCCCACATTGGATTTCACTAAATCTGTCAATCCATCCAGGATGGTATCTATTTCCAATTTGTTGTTCCTTCTTGCTTCCTTATGAGTTGCAATCTTTGGTTTCTTCAAAGCATTGTATCTTGAAGCAACTGAGAACCAAACATATTCCCCAAAATATTTCAAGTAAGTTTCTATTCTATTACTCCAGTATTCAAAATTTCTTCTATCAAATGGTGGAATCCCATTTGGAATGTTGTCTTCCATTTCTGCTTAGGATCTTCCTTCTAGTGGTTAAACTTTATTGAAGGGAACTTGCTCTAATACCAATTGTTGATACTGAGAGGGGGGTGAATCAGTATCAAGTACAATTTAAAAACATTTTCAACTTATAATTTAATCATATTATATATTCAATTATATCCAATGATCAATGAACAATATTAGAAGAGTTACAACAATACACCACAATACACCATGCACAATATATGAGAAATAATCAATAGTTATTGTTCAGGGGAAGTGATGACTTCCAAGGTAAGATACCAATTCCAAATATAAAGTGAGGGATAAAACTCCAAAAGGAAGATATAATATTCCAATATCAAGAGATGTTTGACCTCTCCATCCTTTCCCCTTCCTTCCACCCAAGAATATATGAGAGATAATAAAACTTTACATTAAATTATCACCATCAACCAACCATCACATAGAACTTGATAATGCTTCCTAAGACTTCTTCAACTTCTGCAATTCTTCATTTCTTGGAATAATATGATCTATAGATAATATTACTCAATGTATTCTATGAAACTCCTCCAAGTTTCACTCCTTGAATCCTCCCAGAAAAGGAGTTATAGAGAAAATGGTAGACCTTATTCAATTCTATTTTATTCAGAAGAGCGAATTGTACAGAATGCCCTGTGCTCAATATTTAACATAAGATTCTGAAATTAGTACACAAGAGACTAAAACCCGTACTCTTTTAAATGAAATTGGTCTCACTTCATTTTGATTCTCTATGAAGACATTATTACTGTTTTACTTAGAACACATGTTTATGACTAGTTTCTAGACTAGTCAAAAACTCTATCTTCCACAGAGTGTATCTCCAAACTTATAGCGAATGAAGAGATGAAATTTTTACCATAGGTACCTAGATATTTCTTCTCAATATACTCTGAATTTCACCATTTGAATCTTTCTAATAACAAATTTATAGTGAAAATGGTAAGATGACTTGTAAATAACATACCTTAGAACACATCACCAAAAGACTTCATCCTCCCTTGAAATTTGGCCTTCTTTACTTCACATTTCCTATGAAATTCAAATTATATGTCCTTGTTCATTAAAAAAATTGTGTGGGTTTAAAATAAATGTATAATGATATGTATTTATACCCTTTATGTCACTTCCTTTTAACATTAGGGCCGACATGTAGCTTCTGCTTGAATTCACATTGTCATCTTCAAAAATTCATTTATCCTCAATCATGAGGATACACATGACATGCCACATACCACCGAAAGTGGTAGGAATTATAATATCCATCCATGGGTGTTGTATATACATGTTTAATTTCCTTCATGTCTATCTACTTCGATCAACTATGGGGTCCAAAATCTAATGGCTAGGGTTGACATCAATGACTACAACCAAAGACTAGGGTTTACATCGATGACAAAAAACAATCTTCCACAAATCGCCCCCTTTGTCATTGATGGAAACACTCATGCTACCCATGTAATTATGATCCCAATTTATCTCCCCCTTTGACATCAATGGCAAAGGGTGGGGCTGCTCCATCTGAGTTTAATGGAAAAAGGTAACTCTCTTCTTTGGGGTTGCTCCCCCTGAACATACAACACTTAATAACACTTCATTTTTATGGTCTCTTTCCTCCTTGTATATTTTTCATGGATATAGGATGTATATGTTACTTGGTCTTCTTGTTGAAGTTGCAAACAATCTTCCTAAACCTTATTCTTTGATTTTTCATCTTTGTGATTCAAACGTGAGAGTATATCCTTGATCACACATTTTAATAGCACTGAGTGGATTATGCTTCAAGTCTTCAACCAATAGGATATTCTTTTCTTTTACATTTTTTCTTCCAAGCTCTACTACACCTTTTCCAAGTATTTTGGCAGATGAGTCATATCCAAATGCAACATTTCCACCCTTTCTCTTCAAGCTGATGAATTTTTCTTGATCCTCGGTCATGTGTGAAGAACATCCACTGTCTATGTATCATTCATCTTCTTCTTTACATTCTTCAACGATCAATGCTATTCGAAAATATTCATTGTTTGGAATCTCTTTTCTTCTCCATACTGTGGTTGGAATAGGGACATTTGGTATAGGATCATCTTCATTCATATATCTACAATCTCGTGCTTTGTGACCAAGATAATTACATTTGTACCATACAATATTTTTTTCCATCAATGGGGAAAATGAATTATAAATTATGTTTACAAATCCACGATTGTTTCCATATCTTCTATTTACACCATTCATGTTTCTTGCATAGTTGTTCCTTTCATTGATTCTGCAATTAATTTTCTTATGTCCAAAATATTTGCAAGTATAACAATGACCAAGAAAGAAATTTTGATACCTGGGAGTATGTTACCTTCTTTGTGATGTAGTCCATATGGGTTCATGATATACTCTTTTGTAGTTTCCTTCATACTGATTGAAGCTTCTTTGATTCCTGAAGGTAGGAGGTCTTCTTGGATATTTATCTCTTTTGTAATCATTCCTTCTTTCTGGTATCCTGGTCCACTTCTCATCGACTGTCTGTGTATATATTTTTTCAACCTTATTGTTTGTATTTTTATATTCTTTGTATGAAGTTTCACCCATGCATCCAAGATGTGTTAAGTCTTTTGGCACTTGAGAGTTTCTTAAGCTCTTCCTCAATGAGACAACGTCTTGTTCAAGTTTCTCACAATCTTCTTCTTTCTTCATCATTTGGACATTCCTTACTTCTCCTATTCTTCTTGCTTCTTCGAGTATAGTTTTCAAGTAAATGGTTTCTTCTCTTAGTTTCTCAAAGTCTTCTAATTTTTTCTTCAATATTTCAATTGTATTTTCACAACTACCCAATTCACTTCTTAGTTTTCTATGCATGTTTTTGAGCTTTCTATTTTCAATCTCAGCATGTTTCAATTTTTTAACATTCTCATCTTCTTGTTGAATCATTTCTGCTTCATGATTTTCTTCTTCTTCATTGGAATTTTCTTCTTTAGTATCACCTCTTTCAATCCTTGGATAAGGACATTTAAATTCAACATGTCCTACTCCTTCACAATTAAATAAAAAGAAATCACCTCTATTTGCTTCTTTGAAATATGAGATGTTATAATTTGCTTCAACTTCTTCTTCTTATTTTGCTTCTTCCCTTTCATAAAGGTCTTGTAGCTTGTCCCAAAGCTCTTTTGTTGATGCACATGATCCCATCTTGGATTTCACTAAATCTGTCAATCCATCTAGGATGGTATCTATTGCCAATTTGTTGTTTCTTGTTGCTTCCTTCTAAGCTGCAGTCTTTGATTTATTCAAAGCATTGTATCCTGGAGAAACTAAGAACCAAACATCTTCCCCAAGATATTTCAGGTAATTTTCCATTCTATTACTCCAGTATTCAAAATTTCTTCCATAAAATGGCGAAATCCCATTTTAAATGTTGTCTTCCATTTCTGCTTAGGATATTCCTTCTAGTGGTTAAACTGTACTGAAGGTAACCTGCTCTGATACCAATTGTTGATACTGAGAGGGGAGTGAATCAATATAAAGTATAGTTTAAAAACAAAATCAACTTATACTTCAACCAGATTATATATTCAATTATATCCAATGATCAATGAACAATATTAGAAGAGTTACAACAATACACCATAATACACCATGCACAATATATGAGAAATAATCAATATTTATTGTTCAAGGGAAGTAATGAATTCCAAGGGAAGATACAACTTCCAAATATAAAGGGAGTGATAAAACTCCAGAAGGAAGATACAATCCTCCAATATCAATAAAGTTTTTACCTATCCATCCTTTCCCATTCCTTCCACCCAAGAATATATGAGAGATAATAAAACGTTACATTAAATTATCACCATCAACCAACCATCACATAGAACCTCATAATTCTTTCTGAGACTTCTTCAACTTCTGCAATTCTTCACTTCTTGGAATACTCTTATCATATAGATAATATTACTCAGTTTATTATTTGAAAATCCTCCAAGTTTCACTCCTTGAATCCTCTCAGAAAAAGAGTTATAGAGAAAATGATAGACCTTATTCAATTCTGGTTTATTCATGAGAGCGAATTGTACAGAATGCCATGCGCTCAATATTTAACACAAGATTCTGAAATTATTACACAAGAGACTAAAGCCCATATCCTTTATAATGAAATTGGTCTCACTTCATTTTGATTTTGTATGAAGACGTTATGACTGTTTTACTCGGAACACATGTTTATGACTAGCTTCTGGAATAGTCAAAAACCCTATCTTCCATAGAGTGTATCTCCAAACTTGTAGTGAATAAAGAGCTGAAATTTTTACCATAGGCACCTAGATATGTCTTCTCAATATCCTCTGAATTTCACCATCTGAATATTTCTAGAAACAAAGTTATAGTGAAAATTGTAAGATGACTTGTAAATAACATACCTTAGAACACATCACCAAAAGACTTCATCCTCCCTTGAAATTCGGCCTTCTTTACTTCATATTTCCTATGAAATTTGAATTATACATCATTTTTCATTAAAAAACTTGTGTGTGTTTAAAATAAATGTATAATGATATGTATTTATACCCTTTATGTCACTTCCTTTTAACATTAGGGCCGACATGCAGTTTCGCCTTCAATTCACATTGTCATCTTCAAAAATTCATTTCTCCTCAATTGTGAGGATCCACATGACGTGCCACATACCAACGGAAGAGGAATGACTTATAATAGCCATCCATGGGTGTTGTATCTATATGTGTAATTTCCATGTCTATCTACTTCGATCAATTATGGGTCCAAAATCCAATGGATAGGGTTGACATCAATGACTACAACCAATGACTAGGTTTGACATCAATGACAACAACCAATCTTCCAACAATGCCCGCAACACAATATTCTGCATTTCCATTCCTTAGTTCTTCTTTTACAAAATTCATGAGTTCAGAAACACCCCTTGGATGCATTCCATATAATATTTGGAATGGACTCTTTCATGTACTCATGTTGGGTGAATCATCATAAGAAAATTCAACTTGTGGTAAAACTTCATCCCACTGATTTTTGTGTTCACAAACTAAAATCCTCAACAAGTTGCCCAAACTTTTATTTACTACTTCAGTATACCCATCAGTTTGAGGGTGATAGTTTGAACTAAATGCTAATTTTTTTCCAAGATTTCTCTACAAGTTTATTCATAAATGTCCAATGAATTTAGTGTCTCTATCTAAAACTATATTTAGAGGTAGTCCATGTAGTCTCACAATATCCTTAAAGAACAATTTTTCTATGTGTGTTGCATCACTAGTCTTGTAACAGGGTATAAAGTGTGCCATCTTAGAAAATATATCAACAACCAAAAATATTGAATCACTTCCCCTTTCTGTTCTAGGTAAACCTAAAATAAAGTCCATACTTATAACATCCCATGGTCTTTCTGGTATAGGAAATGGATGATACAAACCTACATTTTGTTGTTTTCCCTTAGAATACTGACAAATTATACATATGTCAACAAATATCTTCACATCAGACCTCATACCTGGCTATAAATAAGAATAATTTAATTGGGCATACCTCTTTTCATGGCCAAAATGACCAACTAATCCTCCACTATGATTTTCTTTTAGAGGGTTGTCCCTCATTGAAGATTTTGGAATGCATAGTTGGCTTCCTTTGAACAAAAATCCTTCATGTATCATGTACTCCTTCCAAGGATTCCTATCGCACATCACTGGATTTTCACATGCTTCATAGGATTCTTTAAAGTCTGGATCTTCTTTGTACATCTCTTTGAGATGCTCAAATCCTAACGTACTTACATGAAATTCCTACAAAATTAAACATCTCCTGCTCAAAACACATGCAATCTTGTTAGCATTCCCACTAATATGTTTAATAAAAAAAGTATAATTATGCATGAATTCTACCCATTTGGCATGTTTTTTATTCTATTTCTCCTTCTTTGTTATGCATTGCAAAGCATGGTTATTAGACTATAATATGAATTCTTTAGGCATAAGGTAATTCCTCCACTTCTTTAGGGCTTGTATTACTGCATAAATTCTTTGTCATAAGTTGAATATTATTTCTTGGCATCATTCAACTTCTCACTAAAATAGGAAATTTTTTTATCTTCTTGAATTAGGACAACACCAATTTCTACCACACTTGCATCACATCTGACTTGAAATGGATTTTGAAAATCTGGTAAAATTAAAATTGGTTTCTCTGTAATTTTCTCCTTTAACAATCTGAATCCCTTTTCAACTTCACTTTTCCAATTAAAATATTGGTGTTCCTTCCTTATAGTATCCACTATAGGAGAAAAACTACTACTGAAATTTATGATAAACATTTTGTAAAATATCGCCAATCCATGAAAGCTTCTTACCTAAAAAACAAACTTTGGAGAAGGACATTCTTTTATATCCCTTACCTTCTTTGGATCCATCTTCAATCCCTCTTGAGAAATCAAAAATCCCAAGTAAACCAATTCTATCTTCATGAAGGAACACTTCTTCAGATTTATTAAAATCTTTTCCTGTTGCAACCTCTTCAACGCCAACTTCAAACATCTCAAATTCTCCTCTTTAGTTTTACTATAAACAAGGATGTCATATAAATAAAAAATTACAAATTTTCCAATGAAGTCCTTAAGCACATCATTTATTAATCTCATGAATTCGATGGGAGAAATTGTCAAGACAAAAGGCATGACAATCCATTCATAAAGTCCCTCATTGGTCTTGAAGGTTGTCTTCCACTCATCTTCTTCTCTCATCCTTATTTGATGATAACCACTCTTCAAGTCTATATTAGAAAAATATTTTTCTCCACTTAAACAATCCATTAAAATAAGGGAAATATGTACATGATTGTTATCTTTTTTATTACTCTGGAGTCTGTACACATCCTCCAACCACAATCCTTCTTTGGACTTAACACAATAGGTACTGCACGAGGACTTAAGCTCTCCCTGACCAAACCTTTGTCCAATATATCCTGGACTTTCTTTCCAATTTCTTCATTTTCTCGTGGTGTCAACTTGTATGCAGCTTTGTTTGAAAAAATAGCTCCCGGAATTAGATCAATATGATGACTAATGCTTCTAATAGGAGGAAAAGTATCAGGAAATTCATTAACTACTATATCAACAAATTCATCTAACAATGTTTGAACTTCAATAGGTAAATCATTTACACTGGTGCTAGCGAGAATTACTCTTGGCTTACCAACAACAACAAACTGCATTTCTTCTTCCTTCTTGACCTCCTCCAACAGTTCCTTCCCACTCATGAGTAGTACAATTGAACCAGTTTCCTCCTTAGTTCTTTCATCCTTCAATGGTAGTAGTAAATGTTTATGTCCATTCTTCTCAAGGGTGTATGTCTTCTTTCTTCCATCATGCATTTCTTTCCTATCATATTTCCATGGTCTCCCCAATAAAACATGACAAACATCCATTGGAATAACATCACACAAAATTTCATCCTTATAACTACCAATTTGAATTTCTACTTTGCATTTTTCACTTTCCAAAATTTGATGTCCTTTCTACAACCAAGACACCTTATATGGAGTAGGATGTGCGACTTTATGCACTCCCAATTTATCAACGATTTCTGTAGAAACCAAACTATCTATATTGCTACTATCAATGACCTCTTTGCATACCTTTCCTCTTGATTTACATGTGGTTTTGAACAAGTTCTTCCTCTGTGATGGTTCATGGAGTTATTTTTTTTCTTTGATTAAAACCCTCTTTAGCATGAGTGCTTCTCCAATATCAGGAGTCTCCTCTTTCACTGTTAGTTTCATGGCATTTTCTTGAGCTTATGCAATGTCATATCCACTGGGGTTTGCTGGGGTTTTTTTAGTACAATCACAAGAAATATGCCCTATCTTTCCACAAGTATAACACCTAATATCTCTACCTATTCCTCTTCCTCTTGAGAGGAATCTTCCTCCCTTGGATTCTCCTTTTTTTGGTGATTGGATTCTATATA
Organism: Picea engelmannii; assembly: GCA_009831015.1. Lineage (NCBI taxonomy): Eukaryota > Viridiplantae > Streptophyta > Pinopsida > Pinales > Pinaceae > Picea > Picea engelmannii. Next base: position 722,920 of record ML787460.1, on the reverse strand, counting down.
TTCCTGCTTCGTATCTCCCTCTAGGTGATCCTTTTCCTATGGATTGGCTTCTTCCTCTGGTTCTTTGGCTCTACTTCCTGGCCAATTTATCTTCTTCTTTCAAGGCTTCTTGATAATAATCTTCTACAGTCCTCAAATTTAGTAGACTGATTTCATCCTATATTTCATACCTTATTCCATTGATATACCTGGGAACTTTCTCAACATCATCTTCTAAATGATTTTCTATGATGTTAGTTTGTATAACTCTTCATTATACTGCTTCAATGACATACCTTTTTGTCTCAAATTATGTAATTTCCTGAATAGATTTAGCTGGTATTCCTTTGGCATGAATTTGGCCTTAAACTTGGCTTCCATTCTATCCCAACTCTTAAGCTTGGTTTTTCCTTTTCTTCTTATGTCAACCTGTAACTCATCCAACCATAATTTTGCATGTCCTTTCAACCTAGTTACATCATTCTTGACCTTCTTCCCTCCATCTATGTCCTCATAATCAATATTCTTTTCCATTGTATTTATACAATCAAACAATTATTCAACATTCAATTCCCCCTCATACATTGGAACTTCCATTTTAGGTATGACTCCTACCTTTGTAATCAACCTTAACAATTGTTTCTTAGTTGTTTCACCTCATGGGGCTTCTCCTCCTTCAGTATAGATTGTGTCTTTAGCCTCACTGGAATCTCCCATGTCATATTTCTCCTCTGAGCTGCTTCCTTGGCTTCCATCCTAGCTTGAACTCTCTTTAGTTCATTATGAAACTCTGTAACAACAACATTTTCTGGCATACCTCTTCTCTTTGTATGCATGGTTGCTGAAGACAATACTCAAGAGGCTCTGATACCACTTGATAGCCTGGTTGGATTAATGTCCAACTCCAATCTCACCTCTGATCTCAAATTTATTAGAGGTGCCAAAAAGTCATAGTCATACTCAATTTCACTATGCGAATTTTATGTATGATTTATCAACTTCTCCTCATTCTATAATAGGATTAGAGTGACTCTAACAATTATCAAGATTAATTGTGGTGATATCGTTCTCCTTAAAACTTCAACAAGATCAAGGGATAAAACCCCGATCTAGTTTGAGAAGGCATGGAGGTTTCAATAGGTAAGGCCTGAGGCTTATCTCCTTTAATAGATGACCAAGATTTATGACCTAGTGCTAACCCATATTTAAGCTAAATTATAACTTTCCATCCTATCAGATCGATGGTTGTGTTTTAATAAAGCGAAAACCTTGAATGGTCCTCGTTGTTTTGACACTCCAAAAAAATGAATTGTTAAGAAATAAATGGAATGTGAATTTACCTTAGAGTGACATGTAATCCAATTGATCAACTCTCTAGCTCAATCTACAAATCACCTCGACATTAAACTTCTTGCTACTTTAAATCATGAAGGATTTCCCACCATCGATTCCTCTCTTCAACCATGATCTGGTACTCCATGTTATTCTATTTAAAAATAATGGAGATTGTTGATGTAAACATGATCAACGATTGGCAATAAATATTATTATTTTTTGTCTCACTCCTTTGGAAGTCGATCGATGACTCCGAATCCTCCTCTTACCTAGATCTTACAACCGAAATTTAACTTTCTGTATAATTCAAACTGGTATTGTTCCTTCCCTGATTTGAGTGCAGGATCCAATTGATAGATCATTAACTTACAATTGGATAGAAATTCTCAATATTATTCAAAGGATAGTTTCTAGGACATTGAGATACACATGCACATCATAGATAAAATTCAAACTCTACACTTTATTAATTCAATACCAAAACTCGAGATGGTAGATATCTTAGAGATCCCTATGTTCAATATACACAAAGACACCCTCTCCAACACTAATTCTGAACAATTCACCATTGATATATCTAAATGAACCCTTATATGGATGTAACAACCAGATCCTAATCAAATCTTAGCAAATCTCCCAAATCACTCACTTTGTTCTAACAATTAGGAACATAACACACCTATTACAACCAATTACAATCAAATTCAATTTAGACGTCTTCTAAAGGTCTCTCAACATACTTATTAAAATGAAATTAAAAATTAAGGGACCCAACCCCCTTTAGTAAATGGTTTGACCCTCTTAGGGTTAGAATCATGAATTTCCTTTGAGACCCCTACATCAATCCATGTTAACTATGGATCTATCACGCATCAAGAGAGATCAAGTATCTTGAGATGCAAACCTTTAACCTTTCCTCAAGTTTTGCACTCTAAAAAATGTTTTCACCTGGAGAGATTTGATCCCTCTAGACGCTTGATAGATCCAAAGTTAAGATGGATCTAGGCTGGTTGCACTAAGAGACACTCTACATCTTAGTATGGGGAAGATGTTCACGTAACGTTACAATAATAATAATAATAAATAAAAATAAATAATAAAATAATAAAAAATAATGTCGACTCCATTATATAATAATATAATATAATGAATGTGAGGATATTTTTGTTAATTTAATTAAAATATCTTATTTTTTCTCATAAAAAATACTCGAAGCCTACTCTCCCATTCTTTTCTTATTTCTTCTCTTTTTCTCTTCTCTTATTCTCCCTTACCTTTTCTTCCTTAGGGTTTCCCCTAAGAGGGTTTCATCATCATGTAGGCTAGGGTTTCAGTTTCTTGAAGGAGCCTCCGCAAAGAAGGTAATGGATTCTCCCTTCCATTCTCCCTAGTTCTTCCTCTAATACTTTGTTTTCCTTCATTGATTTCAAAAATGATATAATGTAAACTGATAATGTGTATTGATTTAAGTGATGATACAATGAAGAATGATGTAAAGTAGTCACATAGCTGCAATGATATCAAGAATGATATATCTAATAGTTTATTGATTTAAGAAATGATACAATGAAAAATGATAACGTGTATTGATTTAAATGATGATGCAATGAAAAATGATGTAAAGTAGTCACATATTTGTGTCATAAATTTGGTATGAATAGTTAGTTGGCTTAGGTTGATGGAAAGTTGGTATGTATTGTTGTTTTTCATTGATTTCAACCATTGGAGAGTGATATTGTAGATTGATGTCAACACTAAGTGATTGATGTAAACCCTTGGAGAAAGTTCGGTAGAAAATTTTGGTAGCACAAAGGTTTGGGTAATGGACCCAAGTTTGTTTGATGTATAATGATATGCGTTTTAATATATTTGAAGGTAATACTATTATAAATGGTTAGTACATGTCATTCCATTTCCGATGGTATGTGGAATGTCACACAACTCCTCACGGTTAGAGAGTTATGGCCATGTGAAGTTGGAGAAAGGTTTGGGTAATGGACCCAAGTTTTTTTTATGGATAATGGTATGAGTTAAGATATATTTTTAGGTAAGAAAAATCTATATGGATAGTAAATTTCATGCCATTTCTAGTGGTATGTGTAACATCACATAACTCCTCACGGTTAGAGAGTTATGGCCATGTGAAGTTGGAGAACCCTCATGAGTCATCTAGAAGCCCCAAAAGGTCAAAGTAGTCAAAATGGTTTAAGAGGTTTTAGAAGGAAAATAATAAAGTGAAGTGATGAGTGTACTATAAATCAAAGTGAATACAAAATAAGTTATTTAAATAATAAAGTTAATGGAGAAATTACTAAGTTGACAAGTGGTTAGAAGTGGGTTAACCCTAAAATAAGGAAAGTGGGTTAAGATGGTTAACATGTAACCCCTTAAGGAAGCTACATGAAAGTATAAATAAGAGGCAAGTCTCTCTCATTTTAATCTAACTTGAGCATATTGAATATCTACAGGTGACTGAGGTAACCAAAGGATATCTAAGTTGAATTTGGGAGGGAAGGTGAAGTAAAGAAGGTCGAAATTCAAGGGAGGATAAATTCTTTTGACGATGCTTTCTAAGATCCATGAAAAAAAAATTTCATGCGGGACATGCTCTACAAGTTCTCTCTCTAGAATAAGCCAAAATTCAACAATTCTCTTGTTGTTAAAGTTAAGGAAGGTTTGCAGGTATGTGATCATATACACCAGGTCTATTACATAGTTGCAAATCAGATTTGGATGATGAAATTGATGAGGACTTTTGGTTGAGGTATATGTTGGGTACATGGTTGAGACAAGTATTTGATGAGTTGGCACATACATGAGGTGTATAGTTGATGATGTTGGTACATCTTGATGAGTCATATTTTATGTGTATTTGATGCATGATTGGTACATATTTGGTGCATGGTTGATGCACTCATTGATGGTATAGGTTGAGGTACAGGTTGGTGCCTGGTTGATGCACTTGTTTATGGTATAGTTTGATTACGGGTTGTTTGGTACAGGTTGGTGCATGGTTGATGCACTTGTTTATGGTACAGGTTGAGGTACATGTTGTTTCATGGTTTATGCACTTGTTTATGGTACAAATTGATTACAGGTTGTTTGGTACAAGTTGGTGCATGGTTGATGCACTTGTTTATGGTATAGGTTGATTATAGGTTGAGGTACAGATTGATGCATGGTTCATGTTATTGGTATAAGTTTACAACAATATATCTCATAGTGATAGTGTGACAATGGTTCCATCATTCTACTTCTATGACAGGGCGATCAGATGGGAAAAGGACATGTGGTTGTAGCCAGAGAACATAGGGTGTTGTAGCCTCCTTCTAGTTGTAGCCAGAGAATTGGGGATTTGGAGCTTCCCTCAGGTTGTGGCCTGAGAAAATAGGGGGTTGGAGCCTCCTTCCATTTGCATCTGGAAAAAAAAGGAAGTTGGTGCTTCCAATGCATGTAATTCCTAAAGACATAGAAGAAAAAACATTATGTGTTTTTCTCTCTCTTTGGGTGATCCAGGTGGATATTGCTGTCCACCCACCTTTTCCAACTAGCTCAAAACAACTTTATGGCAATTTTGGCAATTTACTATTTTTAGCAGGTTTTAACTTCTGGGGCCATTTTGAGGGCCTAAATGAAGGTTTTTTGATATATAGGTCTTCAATAATAGCTTAAGGCATAATTGAGCCCCCAAAATGAATCTCATGGATGATACCTTTCCAACAAGCTATCACACGCCTAAAACGAAGATCGTATGTAAAAGTTACGACCCCGGGAAGTTGATGCACCAACTTACCCAAATGGGGCCCACATGACTTTTGGCGCTTCATCTCCTAGGGTTAGGTTTTTGGATGTCTAGGACTTTTGGCATTCCCGATTATTGTAAAAAGGCCTCCAAAGCCTCATTGTAACCATCTCTTCTTACGAATGTGAGTAGTCGTCACATCTCTTCTCAGAGATAAGTTGCCACCTTTCTAGCGAGTCTTTCACTCTGTATTTTTACAGTCTATGTACATTTCTTTCATTAATATAAATCGTGTATTACTATATCTCTGTTTTTATGGTTGCATATCTGATATATTTCTGTTATATTACTGGATATATGCGATATCTCTATGCATTTCTTTATTATATCTCCGCTCTCATTTCTTGCCGAAAATAATCCGGATCAGTGGTATCAGAGCAGGCTGCTCTTGATCATTTTTCAGTGCATGTCCCCGATGAGGTCCGAGTATAGAAAGTTGGGTCTCGATCTTGTCTCTCTTGAGGAAAATTTCTCTCGTACACCTAAGAAACCCTCAATGACGGAAGAAAATAAAAACGATGGAGCAGACGATCCTATCAATCTGTTGCTTGAGCAAGCTCTCATGCGACAGAGGGACGAAATGATGGAGAATTTTTCCCACATCCTTCAATGCCTACCGATAGCATCAGGCACATATTCATCAAGTGGTCACTTTGGAGGCACCTCTCCTTTCAAGGTACAGGTTAATTTTGATATTCCCGTATTTGAAGTTCAAATAGATGCAGATGCCCTAGATAAATGGTTAAATATGCTAGAAGGTTATTTCTCTGTTCATAATTTTTCAGACAAGGAAAAGATCACCTTCACACTCCTTAAGGCTCTCCCCCATGTCAAACATTGGTGGGAAACTTACT
>ML787460.1:693036-710197 GCA_009831015.1 Picea engelmannii | reverse complement strand
CCTAAATTTTATATTTCCTTCTTTCCCCTTTTTATTAGAGCCAAAATGGCAGTTGCGCAATTTACCCTCTTTTCCTTTTATTATTAATTTAATATCTTTTTACACTTTCACAAGTTAAATAATTAATTTCTTCTTTACCCTTGATATTCACATATTTTATTTAAGCTCTTACTCTCTTCATTTTACCCAAAAATTTATGAAGTCCGCAATTATTGCTTAAGTGGTTTTGTTATTTTATTTTAAACTATCATTTTATCTTTATAGAGATATTTTCTTAAGGATAGACAAAATTTTACCCCTAGAGAAGTTTTTGACTTGGAACTTAGATTCTGAACTGGGTGACATTTAATTAGGGGATTTGTTTTAAAATTTCTTAAAGTGTTGATTGTCTTAGGTCCATCTAGGTTCGTTTCTTTTTCATCCTCAATGCGATGTGCCCTTCAGGACCCACTACATGCTCCAAAGGTACCACTCGCCTCTTTTGTTTCTTTTGCATGACGTTCCCTTCAAGACGCACCATGTGCTCCAAGGGTGCCACTCGCCTCTTTGTTTATTTTGCGCGATGTTCCCTTCAGGATGCACCACATGCTCCAAGGGTGACACTCACCTCTTGACTAATTGGTAGACATTAATAACCCCTGGAGTCAACACTCCGCCAGGTGAACTTGTGGGATACTAAGGGATTCTAAGGAATAAGGCCCCTTCCTTATTGCGTGCCCCTTAGAATCATCGTGAGTGACTGTCGCAGTCTTCCCTCGTGGCATCGTGGGTCCTCTCAAACTAGGTAATCGTTAACCTACAGTTCGAGCCACGACGAGAGTGCTAATAGGCTGTGGCAGGGCTGCTGTCCACACTTCTCCCTCAAACTCTCTGGTAGTCCTGTGTGTGGCCCCTTTACTCCATATGTGAGTCTGGTCGGCAAGCTATCGTCAACCTGCATCATCAACAATCATGTCATACATGTCCACATCATATCATCTAATCAAATGTACTAAAATCACAGAAAAACAATCAAACCCCAATAGCACACTCCCTGACTCGATCCAGAGTCCAAGGGTTCTGTCGATGCCTCTGCATCCTCAAGGTCCAAAACCCTGTACACTCAGTAAAACTGAGTCAATATCACCTGTCTATGTCAATGCAGTAAAACATCATGTCATCTATCATAACACATCATAATCAAGGACAAATGTTTTAATATTGTAATAGTCTGGATCACTTGCGAGCAAGTGTCCTCAAAGAATAAGTTTTCTCAGTGCGCCAAAGTGGGATGTTACATCTTCACCCATCATAGATTCAGAAAATGTCAAAGAAGATGAAAATACAAATCAAGAAGAATTATGTTCACCATGTCAAACAGATTCAGAAGATGAAGAGTACATAATCACTAGAGAATTGATTAGTTCTTTAGATGAACTAAGAGAAGAAAATAAGTCACTAAATAAATAATTGATGAAACAAAAGGAAAGTGTTCACATTTTTTAAGAAGCCCAATAGGTCATCGAGAACTTAAGAACTTAGCTAGAAGAATATATAAAGATCGAAGAAAATATTGAATATCAAAAGCAGTATTTGGAAGCCAACATAGAAACACAAAAGGAAGAAGCATAAATTAGAGAGAAGATATTGACAGATCATCTTAACGAAAGAACTAATGATCTAAAAGAACTTGAGGTAGAGTTTGGTTAAGAAGAGAAAGGACTTGAAGAAGAAATAATCACATTAAAAATTCATCTTGAAGAAGTGAAAAGAACAAAAGAAGTCATGAAGTCTCAGATAATGAAGAAAGAAGAAGAGGTTGAGAAGCTTGAAGAAGAAGTTTTCACATTGAGAAGTAAAATTGTCAAGCTCAACAAGAACGTTGAAGAGATAGAAACATCCAAAACAGTTATAGAGAATGAAGAGAAGCACTCAAGGTTGCTAGAAAAGAAGAATGAAGAAAATAGAAAGAGTTATGCAGAAGTACTCAAAGGAAGGAATCATGGTCAACTAGAATCTAAGAAAACTATTGAAGATACATCTTCAAGAAGACCATTCATGTTCAAGACACAAATAAGCTTCAATTGTGATCATGATTAGTCAAGGAAAAAATTCAGAAGGACTACACCACAAATAATATCATTCACTCCCAGGTATGCAAATTTCCTTTATGGTCATTGTTTTTATTGTACTAATTTTGGACATAAGGTTGCAGATTGCAGGGATTATAAAATAAATGTTCAAGCAAGAAGTGCATATGTGGCCCCACGTAACATTGAATGTCATAACTATGGACACATAGCTAGTGATTGTAGAAGCATGATTGATACTTCCATGAAAGAGAACACTGATATCAGATATAAGAAAATATGGATAAGAAAACAAGAAGAATAGGTGAAGAAAGACTAGGTCCCAGAGATCGCAATATTGGAAATAAAATGAGATGAAGAAAATTCTATAGAGAAAAAGAATGATGTCAGATACATAAAGGTTTGGAAATAACTGAAAGAAAATAAGGATAGGTAAATAAGGAATAAGTTCAAGAGATTGTACTTTCAATTATTTTAGTGAAAGATGAATCCATAGATAGAAAGAAAGAAGCCAGAGCTCAGAGAGATGATGAATCAACCAATGAATATGACGATGAATCTACCAATGAAGATGATGATGAATACACATCAGAGAAATAATTGTTATGATCCATTTGGCTTAGAGACTCCCAGGTAATATGAATATTAGACAAGGGGAATCTATGCTGTAGTTGTGACAGACCGAAGAACCATCCTTCAAGCATCTTGCAGAGTTTGAGAAGACATATTTAGAGCAGTCAGTTAGAAGACAAACAATTTGATGGATTAATAAAGACATCATGATAGTATAGTGATAAATGGGTCAGCATTATGGACAGTTGCACAAGTAGAGTCTTGGACAATATGGACGAGAGCATGAATTCATAGATTGGTTTAGAGACAAAGAAAAATAATCATAATGGATGATATTACACAGTAAATGGCTCGAACAATGCTAATGGATTCCAAATTGACAAATATTTTTTGGACACATGCAATGCATACAACAATTCACATTCAAAACAGAGTAATTCTTAGAAACAACAATGAAAAAACTCCTTACGAACTATGGAAAGGAAGCGTAGACAACAACCTCTACATCAAGGTAGCTCAAGGTAGTATTTTATTATTGAAATGTATGTTGATGATATTTTTTTTGGAAGTACTAACGATAGATTAAGCTAGAAATTTGCAAAGGATATGGAGAATGAATTTGAAATATCATTACTTGGAGAACTATCCTTCTTTCTGGCTCTTCATCTATGTCAAAGAAACCAAGGAATTTTTATTTCTCAAACTAAGTATATCAGAGAAATGCTAAAGAGGTTCGGAATGGAATATTGCAAACCAATTACCACTCCTATGAAAACCAGTTGCAAGTTGAGAAAATATGATGATTCAAAGTCTACAGACCAAAGGCAATATAGGTCAATGATTGGTAGCTTACTATATGTGAAAACATCTAGACCAAATGTAATGTAGAAAGTTGGACAGGTGGCACGATTTTAAGTAGCACCAAATGAATCACATGTCTTAACAATAAAGAAGATTTTCAGATATCTCAAAGGAATAGAAGAGTTTGGATTATGGTATCCAAAAGGAAAGGATTCATCACTTATTGCCTAGAAAGATGCAGATTGGGCAGGTTGCATTGATGACCAACGAATCACCAATGGGGCAACATTCTAATCAGATATGTAGGTTGAGTATGATGAGCCCATTCCAATCTATTGTGATAATACAAGTGCCATCAGTATCTCAAAGAACTCAATGATGCACTCCAAGAAGAAGCACATTCCAATAAAGTATCACTTTCTACGGGAATAGGTTGCAGAGAAGAACATCATAGTTGAATATGTGGGCACAAAAGAACAAGTGGCAGACATCTTTACAAAACTGCTTCCAAGGGAATCCGTTGAGTATTTTTGCCAGAGACTCGGAGTAATTTCTACTCCAAAATGAATGCTTTTGAATCCTTATCTTATATGTCTTAGATTTACAAAAGGAAGCACCATCAAGAGGAAAGTTCAGGTTGGGAGATCAGTTTCAGGAAGAGTTCAGTCAAGGGGAGCAACATTGGATGGAAATATACCTTTTCCATTGATGACAAAGGGGGTGAGATTTATCAGATACATGATATAAATGCTTGGAGAGAGATCATAGAGGCATGTAGACAAGGGTAGAAACCCAAGGAGATTTCAGTTAGGGGGAGCATCCCCAAAGGGAGATACCCTATTTCATTGATGTCAAAGGGTGAGAGATAGAAACATTGACGAGGAGTATAAGAATGAATGTTATCATGACTAAGTGTTTTCATCAATGTTGGTGTTTCCATCAATGCCAAAGGGGAGATTATCAGACAGTTGGTATGGATTGTCAGTTAGCTTAGGTTGATGGATAGTTGGTATGGATTGTTTATTGTCATTGATGTCAACTATTGGAGAGTGATATTGTATATTTATGTCAACTCTTGGTGATTGATGTCAACCCTTGGAGAAAGTCCGGTAGAAAATTCCGATAGCAAAAAGGTTTGGGCAATGGACCCAAGTTTGTTTGATGTATAATGGTGAGTTTTAATATATTTGAAGGTAATACTAGTCTAAATGGGTAGTACATGTCATTCCATTTCTGGTGGTATGTGGAATGTCACATAACTCCTCACGGTTAGAGAGTTATGGCCATGTGAAGTTGGAGAAAGGTTTAGGTAATGGACCCAAGTTAGTTTGATGGATAATGGTATGAGTTAAGACATATTTTCAGACAAGAATATTCTATATGCATAGTACATGTCATTCCATTTCCAATGGTATGTGGAACGTCACATAACTCTTCACGGTTAGAGAGTTATGGCCATGTGAAGTTGGAGAACCCTCATGAGTCATCTAGAAGCCCCAAAAGATCAAAGAAGTCAAAGTGGTTTAAGAGATTTTAGAAGGTAAATATTAAAGTGAAGTGATGAGTGTATTATAAGTAAAATTGAATACAAAATAAATTATTTAAATAATAAAGTTAATGGAGAAATTGCTAGGTTGACAAGTGGTTAGAAGTGGGTTAACCCTAAAATAAGGAAAGTGGGTTAAGATGGTTAAATGGTAACCCCTTAAGGAAGCTACATGAAAATATAAATAAGAGGCAAGACTCTCTCATTTTAATCACACTTGAGCATATTGAATATCTATAGGTGACTAAAGTAACCAAAGGATATTTAAGACGAATTTCAGAGGGAAGGTGAAGTAAAGAAGGTTGAAATTCAAGGGAGGATAAATTATTTTGATGATGCTTTCTAAGATCCATGATCCAGATGGATATCGGTGGCCACCCACCTTTTCCAACTGGCTCAAAAAAAATTTCTGGCAATTTTGACAATTTACTATTTTTAGTAGGTTTTAACTTATGGGGCCATTTTGAGGGCCTAAATGAAGGTTTTTCAGGATTGACCCAACTCAATGATAGTTGGAGGCATGTTTGACACCCAAAAATGAATCTCCTCAATGATACCTTTCCAACGGGCTATCATACGCCTAAAATAGAGATCGTATGCAAAAGTTACGACCCCAAGAAGTTGATGCACCAACTTACCCAAACGGGGCCCACATGAGTTTTGGCACTTCATCTCCTAGGGTTAGGTTTTTGGATGTCGAGGGTTTTTGGAATCCCTATTTATTTATTTATTTATTGTAATCATCTTCTTGTGAATGCGAGTAGCCATCACATCTCTTCTCAGAGATAAGATGCTACCATTATAGCGAGTCCTTCACTCTGTATTTTTACAGTCTATGTACATTTCTTTCATTAATAGAAATCATGTATTACTGTATCTATCTGTTTATGGTTTCATCTATGATATATTTATGTTATATTATTGGATATACGTGATATCCTTGTGCATTTCTTTATTATATCTCCTCTCTCATTTCGTGCTGAAAATAATCTGGATCAGTGGTATCAGAGCAGGTTGTTCTTGATCATTTTTTTCAGTGCATGTCCCCGACAAGGTCCGAGTATAGCAAGTTGGGTCTCCATCTTGTCTCTTTTTTCAAAGGTGAAATAAAATAAAAATGATGGAGTAGACGATCCTATCAGTTTGTTGCTTGAGCAAACTCTCACACGACAGAGGGATGAAATGATGGAGAATTTTTTCCACATCTTTCAATGCATGCCGATAGCAACAAGTGCATCTTCATCAAGCAGCCCCTTTGGAAGCATCTCACCTTTCAAGGTACAAGTTAATTTTGATATTCCCGTATTTGAAGGACAGATAGATGCAGAAGCCCTAGAAAAATGGTTAACTTTGCTAGAAGGTTATTTCTTTGTTCACAATTTTTCTGACAAAGAAAATATCACCTTCGCATTCCTTAAAGCTCTCCCTCATGTCAAACATTGGTGGGAAACTTACTAGGAGCAAAGTTCCACAGAGGATTCTGGAATATATGGGGTCGAGCCCACTTGGGATTTTTTTATGGATGCAGTAAAGGAACAATATTATCCTATTGGCAACTATGAGGAACAGTACATGAGATGGACCACACTACGACAAGAGAGGGGCCAAGCAGTTCTGGAGTTCACCAATACCTTCCATACTTTGCACACCAAGCTAGGTATCAAAGACTCTGAATGACATTTGGTTCTGAAATACCATGGGGCTCTACACAGATACATCCAAACTGAAATGGATTTTCTGGATATCTCATCACTCAGTGTTGCTTATCAATATGTTGTTAAAATCGAGAAGAAATTTAAGCACCATAACAAACAGGAGTTCAGGTCTCCAAATAAGCAACAACCAACGTATGACAAAGACATCCCTAATAGATAGTATCCTGAAAACCAGTCCAAGCCATAGGAAAAGAAGGGTCATGGGATGACAAATAAGGACATCGAAAAATGGTGCGATTTCCACAAAATCCCTTGGCACAACATCGATGAATGTCACTCAAAAAAATAATTGGGGGCCATGACCAAAGACAAGGAGTTGAACCCTGCTTCAGAATCTGATTATGAAAATACTAGTAAAAGAGAGATGATTGACATAGACCCCACTGCTATTGTCGCAACCACAATAATTCAACCAGAAGAACCAACAGATCATGAAGAGGGGGAGCACCTTTCTCATTCATAGACTTGAGTGAAGGGACCCCACTGCATTTTATTCTTGATAGCAGAAGCCAAAAGAATCTCATCTCAGCAGAGATCATCAAACAGTTGGGATTGTCGACAAGACTACACTCGCAACCATACAACATCGGGTGGCTTCACCAAGGATGAGACCTTCGTGTCAGCCAACAATCTCGATTGTCATACGACATCCAAACCTTCAAGGATAAGGTATTATATGATGTTTCCCCACTGGATTTATGTGATGTTTTCTTGGGCCAACCATATATGTGGAAGTGCCATGTTGTTTATGAGTCTTGACCTCGCAATGTCATTGTTTCTCTAAGGAGTCATCTCTAAAGAATACCAGAGGTAGTTACGACTACTGTTCCACCAAAAAAGTGTCGCAAGGTAGTATCTCATACTGCAAAATTTAGCTTCTTCATAATCTGTTCAGAAGAACACTACAACCACTGCAGCCTCGCCCCAAGAACCTTCTATCCAACTAAAGCAGGTTGACAAGGCTGCAAAAAAATGCAAATATTCCTTCTACACACCGTTCTCTCATGTATCTCGAATTTTTGAACAACCTCAACCTCAACAGGTTCGTGATAGAGTTCCACAAATTGAGCAACGTGACGTCTCCAATAAGACAAGCAGATCACCAAGATGTAGATTCAACAAACGCTTTTCTCTCTCCCCCGTGAACTCAATGCAATGGAGACCATTTCTTCCTAAGGAGGGAGGATTGATCTAGCTGGATATCAGTGGCCACCCACCTTTTCCATCTGGTTCAAAATAGTTTTCTGGCATTTTTGGCAATTTACTATTTTTAGCAGGTTTTAACTTCTAGGGCCATTTTGAGGGCCTAAATGAAGGTTTTTCGAGATAGACCCAACTCAATTATAGTCAAATGAATTATTGAGGCCCAAAAATGAATCTCCTCAACGATACCTTTCCAACGGGATATCATATGCCTAAAACGGAGATCGTATGCAAAACTTACGACCTCGGGAAGTTGATGCACCAACTTACCCAAACGGTGCCCACATGACTTTTGGTGCTTCATCTCCTAGGGTTAGGTTTTTTGATGTCGAGGGTTTTTGGCATGTCTGTTTATTGTAAAAATGCCTTCAAAGCCTCATTGTAATCATCTTCTTGCAAATGTGAGTATCCGTCACATCTCTTCTCAAAGATAAGCTGCTATGGTTCTAGCGAGTCTTTCACTCTGTATTTTTACAGTCTCTGTACATTTATTTCATTAATAGAAATCGTGTATTACGGTATCTCTCTGTTTATGGTTTCATCTATGATATATTTCTGTTATATTATTGGATATATGTGATATCTCTGTGCATTTCTTTATTATATCTCCACTCTCATTTCGTGCTGAAAATAATTTGGATCAGTGGTATCAGAGCAGGCTGTTCTTAATTGTTTTTTTTAGTGCATGTTCCTGACGAGGTCCGAGTATAGAAAGTTGGGTCTCCATATTGTCTCTTTTGAAGAGAATCTCTTTCGCACACCCAAGAAACCTTCAATGGTGGAAGAAAAGAAAAACGACAGAGCAGACAATCCTATCAGCCTGTTGCTTGAGCAAGCTCTCATGCGACAGAGGGACGAAATGATGGAGAATTTTTCCCACATCCTTCAACGCCTGCCAATAGCAATAGGCACATCTTCATCAAGCGACCACTTTGGAATAACCTCGCCTTTCAAGGTACAAGTTAATTTTGATATTCCTGTATTTGAAGGACAGATAGATGCAGAAGCCCTAGAAAAATGGTTAACTTTGCTAGAAGGTTATTTCTTTGTTCACAATTTTTCCAACAAAGAAAAGATCACCTTCGCATTCCTTAAAGCTCTCACTCATGTAAATCATTGGTGGGAAACTTACTGGGAGAAAAGTTCCACAGAGGAGTCTGGAATATATGGGGCCGAGCCCACTTGGGATTTTTTTATGGATGCGGTAAAGGAATAGTATTATCCTATTGGCAACTATGAGGACCAATACATGAGATGGACCACACTGCGACAAGAGAGGGGCCAAGCAGTTCCTAAGTTCACCAATAAATTCCATACCTTGCGCACCAAGCTAGGTATCAAAGACTCAGAATAACATTTCGTTCTGAAATACCGTGGGGCTCTACATAGATACATCCAAACTGAAATGGATTTTTTGGATATCTCATAACTCGGTGTTGATTATCGATATGTTGTTAAAGTTGAGTAGAAATTTAAGCACCATAACAAACAGGAGTTCAGGTCTGCAAATCCGCAACAACCAAAGTATGACAAAGACATCCCTAATAGATAGTATCCCAAAAACCAGTCCAAGCCATAGGAAAAGAAGGGTCATGGGAAGACAAAGAAGGACACCGGAAAATGGTGTGATTTCTACAAAATCCCCTGGCACAACACCGATGAATGTCACTCCAAAAACTCATTGGTGGCCATGATCAAAGACAAGGAGACAAACCCTGATTCAGAATCTGATTATGAAAATACTGGTAAAGGACAGATCATTAATGCAGACCCCACTGCTATTGTTGCATCCACAACAATTCAACCAGAAGAACCAACATATCTTGAAGAGGGGGAGCACCTTTTTCATTCACATATGTGGGTGAAGGAGACCCCGCTGCATTTTATTGTTGATAGCGGAAGCCAGAAGAACCTCATCTCAACAGAGGTCATCAAATAATTGGGATTGTCGACAACACCACACTCACAGCCATACAACATCGGGTGGCTTCGCCAAGGATGATACCTTCATGTCATCCAACATTCTTGATTTTCATATGGAATCCAACCCTTCAAGGATGAGGTCTTATGTGATGTTGCCCCACTGGATGTCTGTGATGTTATCTTGGGCCAACCATATATGTGGAAGCACCATGTTGTTTATGAGTCTCGACCCCGCAGTGTCATTGTTTCTTTGAGGGGTCATATCTAAAGAATAACAGAGGTAGTTATGACTACTATTCCACTTAAAAAGTGTTGCAAGGTAGTATCTCATACTGCAAAATTTAGCTTCTTCACAATCTGTTCAAAAGGAGAACAGAAGGACACTACAACCACTACAACCTCGCGCCAATCACCTTCTATCCAACTGAAACAAGTCGAAAAGGCTACAATAAAATGAAAAGATTCCTTTTGCACATCATCCTCTCATGTATCTCGACTTGTTGAATAGCCTCAACCTCAACATGTTTTTGACAGACTTCCACAAACTGAGCAACACAACGTCTCCAACAAGACAAGCAATTCACCAAGATGCAGATTCAACAAACGCTTATCCTTCTCCCTCGGGAACTCAACACAATGGATACCATTTATTCAAAAGGAGGGAGTATTGATCTTGGTGGATATTAGTGGCCACCCACCTTTTCCAATTGGCTCAAAATGGTTTTCTGGCAATTTTGGCAATTTACTATTTTTAGCAGGTTTTAACTTGCGGGGACATTTTGAGGGCCTAAATGAATTTTTTTCAGGATCAACCCAACTCAATGATAGATAAAATCATGATTGAGGCCCAAAAATTAATCTCCTCAACGATACCTTTCCAACAGGCTATCATACGCCTAAAATGAAGATTGTATGCAAAATTTACGACCCTGAGAAGTTGATGCACCAACTTCCCAAATGGGGCCCACATGACTTTTGGTGCTTCATCTCCTAGGGTTAGGTTTTTGGATGTCAAGGGTTTTTGGCATCCCTGTTTATTGTAAAAATTCCTTCAAAGCCTCATTGTAATCGTCTTCTTGCAAATGCAAGTAGCCGTCACATCTCTTCTCAGAGATAAGTTGCTACCATTCTAGCGAGTCTTTCACTATGTATTTTTACAGTGTCTGTACATTTATTTCATTAATAGAAATCATGTATTACTGTATCTCTCTGTTTATGGTTTCATCTATGATATATTTATGTTATATTATTGGATATACGCGATAACTCTATGCATTTCTTTATTATATCTCCACTCTCATTTTGTGCTGAAAGTAATCCAGATCAGTGGTATCAAAGCAGGCTGTTCTTGATCATTTTTTTCAATGCATGTCCCCGATGAGGTCCAAGTATAGAAAGTTGGGTCTCCATCTTGTCTCTTTTGAAGAGAATCTCTCTCGCACACCCAATAAACCGTCAATGGCGTAAGAAAAGAAAAATGACGGAGCAGACGATCCTATCAGTTTATTGCTTGAGCAAGCTCTCACGCGACAGAGGGACGAAATGATGGAGAATTTTTCCAACATCCTTCAATGCCTACTGATATAAATAGGCGCATCTTCATCAAGCAGCCACATTGGAAGAACCTATCCTTTCAAGGTACATGTTAACTTTGATATTCGTATATTTGAAGGACAAATAGATGCATAAACCCTAGAAAAATGATTAACTTTGCTAGAAGGTTATTTCTTTGTTCACAATTTTTTCGACAAAGAAAAGATCACCTTCACATTCCTTAAATCTCTCCCTCATGTCAAACATTGGTGGGAAACTTACTGGGAGAAAAGTTTCATAGAGGAATCTAGAATATATGGCGTCAAGCCCACTTTGGATTTTTTTGTGGATGCGGTAAAGGAACAGTATTATCCTGTTGGCAACTATGAGGACCAGTACATGAGATGGACCACATTGCAACAAGAGAGGGGCCAAGTAGTTCCAGAGTTCACCAATACATTCCATACCTTGTGCACCAAGCTGGGTATCAAAGACTCTGAGAGACATATAGTTTTGAAATACCGTGGAGCTCTACATAGATACATCCAAACTGAAATGGATTTTTTGGATATCTCATCACTGGGTGTTGCTTATCGATATGCTGTTAAAATCGAGTAAAAATTTAAGCACCATAATAAATGGGAGTTCAGGTCTGCAAATCTGTAACAACCAAAGTATGACAAAGACATCCCTAATAGAAAATATCCTAGAAACCAGTCCAAGCCATAGGAAAAGAAGGGTCATGGGAAGACAAAGAAGGACACCAGATGTAGTGTCCCCAAGGCTGAGCCCCGTTATAGATCATGTTATATGCAAAGAATTGTAAATATGTTCTATAGGCTGGTGAGCCAAGTTTTGTATAAGCTGTAGGCTTATGTGTTTTGTTAGGCCAGGGAGCCTAAGTGTTGAAGGCCAGGAGCCTGTTGACGTACTTGTATGTATGCAGGTCAATTAATAAAATATAAATACCGCCAGTGCAGATCAACCACGATGAATGAGTGATGGGGGACTGAGCATCCACAGAGTGGCCAAGGGATCAGGGGATGGAAGGTGGAAAAGGGGCTGAGTGAGGAGCCTAGGGGATAAGCCTAGGGGGCTTAGGCCTGGAATAATATTTTAATATTATTTCCTAAAAATCCATATGCACATTATTTTATCCTAAGTCCTCTTGGAAGGACCCGTGATTCCTAAGTGGTGGAAGGAAGGCGTATGGATGGAACACATGCAGTTCCTAGGGTGACAAGTGTCAACCCTGGTGCATGCAAATATAAGCCTAAACTGAAATGTGGGTGGAGGCTTCCTCCATTTGGAACCGATCCTCTGAGCGTGAAACGGGGTACGACCTCTACCAGATACGCTGATTCATCTCTAAAGCCATTAATACTATGTTTGACTGAAGAAATCATGTACACCCATGCTCCGAACTATGAGTCTGTGTCTGTTCTAGGCAACCCAGAAATGCATTCCTGAACCAGAATCCCTGTGCTGGACTCGAGTGGAAGCATCCTGTGGCTGTAGGGGAAATGCTGAGCTAGCCTGTGTTTGGAGCCTGTCCCGAAATCATCACCGCGAGATCATCTAGTGATTGCTGAACCATTTTTGGAAGCATTTGTCTATGTTCCTGTGGATTGTTGTGACCACGCAGTACTGTACTGCGTGAGGCTTGTTGGCCTATGAGCGACTCCTCCAGGTGAGAGAGTGCACAGAGGGAGAAGAGAACTTCTGGAAGGAACCCTGTAGCTGCCATGGAGCCCAGAGAATTCCCGTCCGATCTGTTCCTATAACCCAAGGTAAGGGATACTGACAGCCGAAGGACTGTCTAGGTGACAGAGAAGGTGCACTCTCCTGGGGTGGAACAGGGATGTGGGGAATGAGGGTCTGTGGGCAATGAGCGTAGGAGATTCCTGGAAGAGCTTCTTCCTGGTGAATGTGTATGTGCTATCTTCCCTGTAACCTCATCCTAGGCTAGGATTCCTTGCCTTGGGGTGGAGCTCGGTCCTAGCTCGAGGGTGATCCACTGTTGAGCTGATGAATAGTGTAGTCTAAGGCTGGGAGATTCGTGGAAGGCCTGCACTTGGTTGGTGAATTCTACAGCCAATAAAAGATAAGTATTTGAATTATGTTTTATCACCTTTGGCATGACTGTGTTGTATATATTATCATGTTTTTCCGATGTGTAAATGAATTGTTGTTGATTGCTATGGTTTATTAATGGTAACATTAACTTATATATCTTACTCTGAGATTTAAGTGTGTTTAATTGATTAAATGCATTTGTTTATAATTCCATGTACAAAATGGTAAACAGAGAGGTTGGGAAACCTGGGTAGTGAAAGGGTACACTACAAATTGGTATCAGAGCCAAGGTTTCGACACTGAGCCTAGATGGGCCAGTAGAGCAGTCTTTGGACCGAAAATGTGAAGAGAAATTGGGCCTGGAATGACCAATTTCGGACATTGGTTGCTCCAGTGTGTCAAGTTGTTGCTTGACCACGTTTACAAGCCAGGAGTTTAGCGGTGCGGTGAAAACCGCAGCCGGTATGGTCTATGACCACAGGGAGACAGGTTTCTACACCAAGGGTGTTAGAACCGTCGGATCTGTTCGGGAGGGAAAGCGAACCCTTGCAACCGCCAGATCTGGAGAACGTGCACGAGGTTTAAAACCTTCTAATACTGCACAGGAGTTTAAACTCAGGAGGATCGTGAGTCGTGAGATCCCTGTGGGATTAACCGCCAACTGTCCGAGTTGACGAAAGTTGCGCAGGACTTAAGTCCTCATGGGTAGAGGAGAAGTCCAGGAGAGGCGTCGGGATATTAGAAGTCAAGAGAATCGAGACCTTGCGATTCTTGAAATCCCGAGGAGGGATCATAGACGTGAATCTCGGGTGGACACGTATCAGGAGATTCTGCAGAGTCGGAAATCGAAGAATCGGAGTTCTCGAACGCATAGAGGTCTTGTCACACGGAATCGCGATCTGTGATTTCATGACAAAATCTGGATTGTTCATTTAGTGGACACGTGGCAGAGATCTGCACCATCGGGGAAAGTCTCGAAAAGGAGTGAGTCCATCGGTGTTGGAAGTTCATCGAGAAATCGGGAACCCCGGTGACAAGTGATTCATACACTTTGAAACTCCGAACCCCGAAACCCTGACGAGAGATTTGAGTACGGTCACGGGGTAGAGGTCACATGGACCCGACTTAACCGTGAAGGGTTAAAGAAAAAGGCGCATTGACATATCGGGAATCGGGATATCGAAGATCCCGGAGGCAAAGGTTTCGTACTTGGGAAAATCGCGATACACAATTTCCCGATAAGGCCTAGGTACGTGGGGCCACACCGACTGTCTGGAGGACAGGTAGCAGATTTATAGCAACAGGAGAAAGGACTATTGACAAGTCAACGACTAGGACCCATCAGAGATCTCGTGAGCGTATGAGCATGACATTGAAACTGTCGAAAACCCGACGGGGTAGGGTGGAGGTCATATAGTGTGGTTGTATGGTGAGGCTCTAGCCCGGAGGGCTAGCACGGACGGAGTCCATCAGAAATCGGGAAATCGGGGATTCCTCTGTCAAGCATTTTGGCGCATTCATATTTGCAAAACCCCAAACCCCGATAAGGGATAAGGCCAGGTTCACAAGTCAGCAGTCACATCGGCCAGGGCTGAGCTTGGAGGACTAAGGCATATCAGAGAATCGGGGGTTGCGAAGACATGCGCCTGTTGACAGTGCAAGTGCCGAAACTCCGATAGGAGTAGTCACGAGAGGGAAATGATCACGATCGGGGCACATGGTCATATGAGTCAAGGACTAGGCTCAGGAGGGCTAGCACGTAAAAAGGGTCATCGGAGATCGGGAATCTGAGAGGACAGTAAACCTCGACATCAGGGGTTGCGAAACTCTGAAACTTGAAGTCCTGAAGTAACTGAATTAAATTTTCGGACACCCGAAAAACACAGAGCCAGACAGAACTCAGAAAACTTTGTGAAGTTTAAATATCTTTCATTCTTGTTCGTATTAATTATGAATGTTGCAGATTGTTCATAAAGTTTAATGGCCTAACAAATTTTGAATTCAATTGCACAGTGCATGTGCAGAGTTCAACGAAGGCCAAAACTCCAGATAATTAACTCCAAGTATGGAGTGGGGAAGAATGCAAATTATCCCTGAAATGGAAGACTAACAATAAGGAAAGGATGTTAACCAGGGAGTCGAAGGATCGAACTCTAATGGGCATGGAAAAGAGATGGATAAGGAAGGACATATGATGAAAATCATTGAAGGGTTACAAAGAAAGGCCAAGGAACGTCGAGCTGATAGCCGAAAGCTCATGAAATTTAGAGATCGGCAAGGAAAATTAAACTTAGGATTCTTGCAGAGTCTGGAAAGAATAGAGAAGAAACTTGAGAAAGGAAGAGACTCAAGTACGACGGAGAGTCGCAGAACTCATGGGAGAAGAAGCAGGTCGAGGAGTGGTAGCCGACATCACAGTCGTTCCCAAAAATGTTCTGGCAATAAGACACATAGCAGTTCAAGCCCATCACCTACCAGAAAACAACAAAAATCTGGAAGGGAGGAATTGAAAGGAGAGATGAACAAAATTAAAACTCCAACATTTGATGGGGAGCATAAGAAGGGGGAAGATGCTGAGACATGGTTGCTTGGCATGAAGAAATACTTCCAGCTACAGAATTATTCTGCTCATGCAGAAGGAAGAATTGTAATGTACCAACTGAAAGGAAAGGCATCTATGTGGTGGGATCAGTTTGTGTAGGTGTAGCACATCAAGGAGAAAGAGTTTACTTGGAAGGAATTCAAGAGGTATTTCGAGAGGAAATACCTGACTAAAAGATATTATGACAGAAAGATGAAGGAGTTCTTCGAACTCAAGTTAGGCAGTATGACCATTGATGAGTATGAACGAAGTTTTCTAGAACTACTGAAGTATGTTCCATTCATCAAAGACGAGGTTGTCAAAATTCAGAGTTATCTGAGTGGACTGCCACCCTCCATTGGTGACAAGATTCAATACGATGATCCTAAGACCATGGAAGAAACCATAAGAAGGGAGAAATGCCTATATGAACAGCAAAGGGAAAAACCTACCTTTCAGAAGGCTTGGGATAACCAGAAGAGGTTTAAGAAAGAACAGAGGCAGAAGGGAAGAAAGCCTTCCTCTTTCAGAAACAGTCCTTGGGGACAGTCATCTTTTAAAGAGCCCAGGAAAGTTGAAGGGAGTGAACAAATTTCAAGGCCTCCAACCATGGAGTGTTGGGGTTGTAAAGGGAATCATAGGTACAGAGACTGTCCCCACAGAAAAGACAAAGCAAGAACTGTCCATACTGTTCAGCAAGCTGAAACAGTGGAGGATATGGGCAGCAAAATGCCGCGGATATACACAGCTCTGGACAACAAGAAAGCATAATTTCAATCACACATGATTGAAGTGGAAGGTATGATCAACAACTGACCACTTGTTATTTTAATTGATTTAGGAGCTAGCCATAGTTATGTAGACCCTAGGGTGGTGGAAAGTTTTCATCTAACGAAGAGAAAACATGAGAAGTCTTGGTTAGTGCAATTAGCCACAGGGACCAAGAGGAAGGTCACTGAATTGGTTAAATCTTGTTCAGTGGACATGAAAGGAATGAGCACTAAGGCTGAATTGAATATTCTGCCTTTAGGTTCATATGATTGCTTAATTGGGAAGGATTGGTTGGACCAGCACCATGCCCTTCTGGATTGCCAAAACAAGAGATTTACATGTCTGGACGAAGAAGGAAATCAGGTAACAG
>ML787460.1:665144-690818 GCA_009831015.1 Picea engelmannii | reverse complement strand
TGATGGATAAACCATCAAGGTGGGAAGACTACCTGCATTTGGTAGAATTTGCCTACAATAATGGGTACCATGCATCTCTGAAGATGAGCCCATTCGAAGCACTGTATGGTAGAAAGTGCAACACTCCAGTGAGCTGGGATAATTCAGCTGACAGAATAGTAGTTGGACCTGAACTACTCAAAGAGATGGAAGATTAGATGATCAAAATCAAAAAGAATTTGAAAGCTGCCCAGGACAGGCAGAAAAGTTACGCTGATATTAACAGAACCCATAGAGAATTCAAAGTGGGTGACCATGTTTTCCTGAAAGTGAAAGCTAGCAGGAGTTCCCTGAAATTGGGAAGTTGAGCCAAGTTGGCAGCGAGATTCTGCGGGCCATTTGAGATCCTAGAAAGGATTGGGCCAGTTGCATACATGCTTGCATTACCTGCATATATGACTGTACATAATGTGTTTCATGTTTCACTGCTTAAGAAATATGTACCTGATGCTAATCATGTTAGCGATTGGACTGTGATTCAGGTGGAACCAGAAGGTGTCCTACAAGTGCATCCTGTGTGCATATTGGACAGGAAAAACAAGCAGCTCCGAAATCGAGCCATAGAGCTTGTAAAGGTCCAGTGGACCTGGTACAGTCCTGAGGACGCGACCTGGGAGCATGCAGATATTATGCGGGCAGAGTACTCGCATCTTTTTGAAATTTTTGAAGGACACGCAGAGGTAGTGTAAGTTGCACTGAGGACAGTGCAAAAATAAGGGGAGGGGGATTGTAGTGTCCCCAAGGCCGAGCCCCGTTACAGATCATGTTATATGGAAAGAATTGTAAATATGTTCTATAGGCCGGTGAGCCAAGTTTTGTATAAGCTGCAGGCTTATGTGTTTTGTTAGGCCAGGGAGCCTAAGTGTTGAAGGCCAGGAGCTTGTTGACGTACTTGTATGTATGCAGGTCAATTAATAAAATATAAATACCGCCAGTGCAGACCGACCACGATGAATGAGTGATGGGGGACTGAGCATCCACAGAGTGGCCAAGGGATCAGGGGCTGGAAGGTGGGAAAGGGGCTGAGTGAGGAGCCTAGGGGCTAAGGCTAGGGGGCTTAGGCATGGAATAATATTTTAATATTATTTCCTAAAAATCCATATGCACATTAATTTATCCTAAGTCCTCTTGGAAGGAGCCGTGATTCCAAAGTGGTGGAAGGAAGGCGTACGGATGGAACACATGCAGTTCCCAGGGTGACAAGTGTCAACCCTGGTGCATGCAAATATAAGCCTAAATTGAACCGTGGGTGGAGGCTTCCTCCATTCGGACCCGATCCTCTGAGCGTGAAATGGGGTACAACCTCTGCTAGATACGCTGATTCATCTCTGAAGCCGTTAAGCCTGTGTTTGACTGAAGAAACCATGTACACCCATGCTCCGAACTATGAGTCTGTGTCTGTTCTAGGAAACCCGGAAACACATTCCTGAACCAGAATCCCTGTGCTGGACTCGAGTGGAAGCATCCTGTGGTTGTAGCGGAAATGTTGAGCTAGCCTATGTTTGGAGCCTGTCCCGAAATCATCACTGCGAGATCATCCAGTGATTGCTGAACCGTTTTTGGAAGCATTTGTTTGTGTTCCTGTGGATTGTTGTGACCATGCAGTACTGGACTGCGTGAGGCTTGTTGGCCTATGAGCGACTCCTCCAGGTGAGAGAGTGCGCAGAGGGAGAAGAGAACTCCTAGAAGGAACCCTGTAGCTGCCATGGAGCCCGGAGAATTCCGGTCCGGTCTGTTCCTGTAACCTAAGGTAAGGGAGACCGGCAGCCGAAGGACTGTCTAGGTGACAGAGAAGGTGCACTCTCCTGGGGTGGAACAGGCATGTGGGGAATGAGGGTCTGTGGGCAGTGAGCATGGGAGATTCCTGGAAGAGCTTCTTCCCAGTGAATGTGTATGTGCTATCTTCCCTGTAACCTCAGCCTAGCCTAGGATTCCTTGCCTTGGGGTGGAGCTCGGTCCCGGCTCGGGGGTGATCCACTGTTGAGCTGATGAATAGTGTGGTCTAAGACTGGGAGGTTCGTGGAAGGCCTGCACTTGGTTGGTGAATTCTCTAGCCAATAAAAGATAAGTATTTGAATTATGTTTTATCACCTTTGGCATGACTGTGTTGTATATATTATCATGTTTTTCTGTTGTGTAAATGAATTGTTGTTGATTGCTATGGTTTATTAATGGTAACAATAACTTATATATTTTACTCTGATATTTAAGTGTGTTTAATTGATTAAATGCATTTGTTTATAATTCCATGTACAAAATGGTAAACAGAGAGGTTGGGAAACCTGGGTAGTGAAAGGGTACACTACACCAAAAAATGGTGTGATTTCCACAAAATACATTAGCACAACACCGATGAATGTCGCTCAAAAAAATCATTGATGGACATGATCAAAGACAAGGAGCCAAACCCTGATTCTGAAAATACTGGTAAAGGAAAGATCATTGATGCAAACCCCACTGCTATTGTCGCAACCAGAACAATTCAACTAGAAGAACCAACAGATCCCAAAGAGGGGGGAGCACCTTTTTCATTCACAGATGTGGGTGAAGGGGACCCTGCTGCATTTTATTGTTGATAGTGGAAGCCAAAAGAACCTCATCTCAGCAGAGGTCATCAAACAGTTGGGATTGTCGACAACACCACACTCACAACCATATAATATCGGGTGGCTTCGCTAAGGACGAGACCTTCTTGTCAACCAACAGTCTCGATTGTCATACGACATCCAACCCTTCAAGGATGAGGTATTATGTGATGTTGCCCCACTCGATGTCTGTGATGTTCTCTTGGTCCAACCATATATGTAGAAGTGCCATGTTGTTTATGAGTCTCGGCCCTACAATGTCATTGTTTCTCTGAGGGGTCATCTCTAAAGAATACCAGAGGTAGTTCTGACTACTGTTCCACCTAAAAACTATCACAAGGTAGTATCTCATACTGCAAAATTTAGCTTCTTCACAATCTGTTCAGAAGGAGAATAGAAGGGAACTGCAACCAGTACAGCCTCACCCCAAGAACCTTCTATCCAACTGAAGAAGGTCGACAAGGCTGCAGAAAAACACAAATATTCCTTCTGCACATTGTCCTCTCATGTATCTCAACTTGTTGAACAACCTCAACCTGAACAGGTTCGTGACAAACTTCCACAAATTGAGCAGCGCGACATCTCCAACAAGACAAGCATGTCACCAAGATGCAGATTCAACAAACGCTTTTCCCTCTCCCCCAGGAACTCAACACAATGGAGACCATTGCTTCCTAAGGAGGGAGGATTGATCCAGGTGGATATCAGTGCCCACCCACCTTTTCCAACTGGCTCAAAACAGTTTTCTAGCAATTTTGGCAATTTACTATTTTTAGCAGGTTTTAACTTTCGGGTACATTTTGAGGGCCTAAATGAAGTTTTTTCAGGATCAACCCAACTAAATGATATCCAAAGGCATGATTGAGGCCCAAAAATGAATCTCCTCGACGATACCTTTCCAACGGGCTATCATACTCCTAAAATGGTGATCCAGGTGGATATTGGTGGCCACCCACCTATTCCACTTGGACCCCCACCATTGCTTCTTTCATTTTTTTAGTTTCGTCACAGTTTACTATTTTTAGCAGTTTTTTGGGTCCTGAACTTTCAGAGCCATTTGAGGCCTTAAATGACATTTTTTGGGAAAATTGGGAGAAACATGGATCGTAGATCATGTTGCTCACCCAAAAGTTGTATTCCTCGGATAGATCTTTCTAACGAGGTATGGAATGCGTCAAACAAAGATCGTATGCCAAAGTTACATCCCCAGGAAGTTGATGTACCAACTTACCCAAACGGGGCCCATAGTCTTGGCATTTCATCTCCTAGGGTTAGGTCTTTGGATGTTTAGGGTTTTCCATTGTTTCTTAATAATAATAGGCCTTCGAGCCTTATTGTAACATAGTTCAGAGGCCAGTAGTTGCCACATCTCTTACCAGAGATAAGCTACCAGTGCCCTAGCTAGTTTATTTCCATTCTGTCTGTAAGCATATTTTAGTCATTTGTTATTAATGAAATGAAGTCTTATTTCTGCTGCATCTCTGCGTTTATGTGTATTTTTGTATTTCATTGTGTTCCTACATAAATCTGGATCAGTGGTATCAGAGCGGTCTGCTTATTCTCGATCCTTCTTTGCATGTCCCCAACGAGGTCGGGGTATAAGGAGTTGGGGCTCGGTCTGGTTGAACCTTTGCAAGATCAGCCTCGCAAACCCTGACGACTGTCGATGGGGGAAGAAAAGAAATATGAGGGAGCAAGAGATCCTATCAAAATGTTGCTCGAGGAGGCCCTCAAGAAACAAAGGAACGCGATGATGGACAACTTTGCCCAGATTCTTCAACGGATTCCCACTGGCGGCGCATCAACATCCAATAGCCACTCTGGAGGCGCCACTCCTTTTAAGGTACAAGTAAACTTTGACATTCCCATATTTGAGGGCCAAATAGATGCAGATGTCATAGATAGATGGTTGAATCTGTTAGAAGGATATTTCTTGGTTCATGACTTTTCCGACCGAGAAAAGATTATTTTCGCACTCCTTAAAGCCGCCCCCCATGTTAAGGACTGGTGGGAAACCTACTCAGAGCAAAAGGATGAGGGAGAACCCTCTCTGTTTTCGGCCTCACCCACTTGGAATTCTTTCCGAGATGCCATCAAGGAACAATATGATCCCGTGGGGAGCTATGAGGAAAAATACATACAATGGACTACGCTGCGGCAACAAAGGAACCAAGATGTGCATGAGATGATGAATTTGTTTCATACCCTATGCACAAAGTTGGGTATCAAAGATTCAGAGAAACATTTGGTGTTAAAATACCACAGTTGTTTGCACAGACACATTCAGGAGGAAATGGAGTTCCTCGACATCTCCTCGCTTGGTGTGGCATATTGATATGCTGCCAAGATTGAGCAGAAGTTCAAACAGAAGAGGCGAGACTTTGGGTCTGCAAATCAAAAGCAAGGGAAAGGTACCCCCAAACTGCAGAACAAAGGACCAAGCCAAGGTGGGGCAGCCCATGACAACCCGCCAAAGCCACAAGAAAAGAACAACACCACGAAGCCAAAAAACGACACGGGGAAGTGGTGTGAGTTCCATAAGAGCTCCACTCACAACAAAAGTGAGTGTCGGGCCAAGCAGTCACTGGTAGCTGAGTTGAAGGCTTCTGAATCGGATGCATGCTCTAACTTTGAATTAGAACCTGACAAGGGGAATGATAGGGGGAAGCAGATTATCGATGCCGAGCCCAATGCCACCATTGCCACCACGAAGATCCAGAAGGAGGAACCAAAAGATCCAAAGGAGGCAGAGCGTCTCTTCCATTCCAAGATGTGGGTAAAGGGTTCTTCACTACATTTCATTATCTACAGCGGGAGCAAGAAGAACCTCATCTTGGTAGAGGTCGTGAAGCAGATGGGCTTGCCGACCACAACACACCCACAACCATACACCATCAGGCAGTTGCACCAAGGACGAGACCTCCGCTTCAGTCAACAATGTTGCCTTCCCTACAACATCAAGCCCTTCACGGATGAGGTATTATGTAACATTGCTCCTATTGATGTTTCTGATGTATTATTAGGCCAACCGTACTTGTGGAAGCGACATGCTGTGTATGAGTCTAGGCCCCGTGCTATTATTATCACTTTGGGCGATAAGTTGTACAGGATACCGGAGATAGCACCGCCTACCACCATCTCTTTGGTTACTGCAAAACAATGCAGTAAGATCATTTCCAAAACCAAGAAATTTGTTTTCCTGATGATCCGCCCTCAGGGAAAGAGGAAGACTATGGCCATGACCTCCAGACAGGGCCCCACTACATGAAAACAACAGATGGATAAGGTCATGGAGGAGTACGAGGACATCTTCACCTCTTCCGCAGGGGTGCCTCTACATTGCCAGGTGAAGCACCCCATCGATCTGACCCCAGGTGCGTTTCTTCCCAATGGACCCATCTATCGACACTCTATTCTAGAGAATGACGAAATCAGGAGGTAGATTCAAGAGTTGTTGCAGAAAGGTCACATTCGATCAATTTCATCACCCTGTGGGAGCCCGATCATGTTGGTGCAGAAGAAGGATGGGACTTGGAGACTCTGCATTGACTATTAGGCACTGAACAAGATCATTATTCATGATAGGTACCCGATCCAACGAATTGATGACCTTCTCGACCAACTCAAGGGGGCGAAATATTTCAGCAAGATTGACTTGAAGTCTAGGTATCACTAGGTACCAATTAAACCCTCTGATGTGTGGAAGACTGCATTCAAATCCAAGGAGGTCCTTTTCGAATGGTTGGTCATGCCTTTTGGGTTGACGAATGCCCCTGCAACCTTCATGAGTCTAATGGGCGACATCCTGTGGCCATTCACCAACTCATTTGTAGTGGTGTACTTGGATGACATTCTGATCTTCAACCAGACTTGGGAAGAGCACCTCCACCACATCCAACAGGTCCTCCAAACACTATGGCAACACAAGTTGTGTGCCAATTTGGAGAAATGAACTTTTGGCATGACCCAAGTTTAGTATCTGGGATACATTATTGATGAGCGGGGGGTACATGTGGATCCTGCAAAGATCCAAGTCATTCGAGATTAGTCAGCCCCAACCACCCTAACAGAGCTCTGCAACCTTTTAGGTCTTGCCAATTTCTACCACAGGTTTGTGTTGGGATTCTCTCATATCACTTGGCCCTTGAGTCAAGTCACCAAGGGAGGAGGTAAAGATTTTTTTTTTTTGGTCTGAATCTCAACAGAAGGCGTTCGGGGAGTTGAAGCATCACCTCTTCTCTGCACCAGTGCTCACATTACCAGACTTTCAACAACCATTTGAGATCGAGACAAATGCCTCTGACTATGCTATTGGGGTAGTCCTTACTCAACATGGGCATCCAGTGGCATATCACAGTGAGACACTTTCCGACACAGTCCAGAAGTATCCCGCTTATGAAAAAGAAATGTATTCCATTGTGCAGGCTTGTCGACAATGGAAGCATTACATTTTGCGAAAGGAAACGGTCATCCACACAGACCACCAACCCCTGTAGTTCATATAGAAACAAGGGAAGTTACAGAATGATCGCCATCAAAAGTGGTCCACATACCTGCAATAGTTTCATTTGAACATTAAGTACAAAAAAAGCAGCACCAATAATGTTGCAGACTGCCTCAGCCGACCACCCATCGTGGTGCTAACCACTATGCTCAACTCTTGTGGGCACAAGACTTCCGATTGGCTGCTTCTCTACACAAGTGATCCAAAATTCGGCCAAACATACAATACACTCTTGGAGGGTAAGCAAGTTCCCAATTTTCACCTCCAGGATGCCCTTCTTTGTCACCTGGGATGCCTTTGTGTTCCTTCAAGCGAGCGTGCCAAGATGATTTGGGAGGCTCACTGCAGTCGGGTCGCTAGGTATTTCGGGGTCAAGAAAACTGTGGCAGTACTGCAAAAGTATTTCTATTTGCCGAACCTTTGACAGTATGTCAAGAAGTACATCAAGTCCTGCACTACTTATGCCATTACCAAACCACCCATCAAGAAGAAAGGCCTCTATACTCCACTTCCTACCCCCAGTCGACCTTGGGAATCCATCTCTATGGATTACATGTCGGGCCTTCCTTCTACTAAGCATGGAAATGACTGTGTTTTTGTGGTCGTCGATCGATTCTCGAAGATGTCCATTATGATGGCCTGCAAGAAGAATATCACAGCAGAAGACACTGCTAAACTCTTCTTTGAATGAGTGTGGGTACACTTTGGGATCACACAGTCTATCATCTCAGATTGGGATAGTAGGTTCCTCAGTACATTTTGGTCTATCCTCTGGTCGATGCTGGACACCAAGCTCACCAAGTCCACAGCTTTCCATCTGCAAACTGATGGCCAAACAGAGGTCATCAATCGGATGATCGTACACATTCTGCACATGTAAAATTCAAATCATCCACGCACATGGGATGAGAGCCTCCCCTATGTACAACACATCTACAACCGGGCTCTCCATAGTTCAACCAACCACAACCCCTTTCAAGTGGGCTTGGGATTCTAGCCACTATGTCCCATTAACATAGCCATGCCATTTGTGGCTACTCAGGAAGATTCTGCTCATGTCCAGTCTGAGGCTGACAAGGAAAACAAATTCATTGAGCACATTCAACACATCCACCAATAGGTTCATGACATCTTGGACAGAGCCAATTCTAAGTACATGCAACGACATGATCAACATCGGGTGCCACACAACTTCCAGGTGGGCGATAAAGTGTGGTTGCATTTGCAAAAGGAGCACCTCGCTGGACCCCACCGCAAGCTTCGTCTGCTCTGATATGGGTCGTACACCCTCACCAAGGCTTTAGGGGAAAATTACTTTGAGCTCAACATTCCACCATTCCTTGGTCTGCACCCAGTGTTCAATGTGGACCGCCTTCGACCCTACTTTCCACCTCTACTAGACACATCTGACATGGCAGAACAACTCACACCAACAAAGTCAAATCTAGACTGCATGTAACAAGCCAGAAATGATCAGATCATGGATACACAGATCAATCACACCCAAAAACAAAGGATACCACTATATCAAGTTGTCAAAGTAGGCCAACTCCTTCACCAAGGCAAGTGGCTCACCAGGGACCAAGTTTAGCAGAAGTTTCCTCATCTCATGGAGGAACTCAACGCAATGGGGATCATTGCTTCCTAAGGAGGGAGGAATGATCCAGGTGGATATTGGTGGCCACCCACCTATTCCACTTGGACCCCCACCATTGCTTCTTTTAGTTTTTTAGTTTCCTCACAGTTTACTATTTTTAGCAGTTTTTCGGGTCCTGAACTTCCGGAGCCATTTTGAGGCCTTAAATGACATTTTTTGGGAAAACAGGGAGCAACATGGATTGTAGATAATGTTTCTCACCCAAAAGTTGTAGTCCTCAGATAGATATTTCTAACGAGGTATGGAACACGTCAAACAAAGATTGTATGCCAAAGTTATGTCCCCAGGAAGTTGATGTACCAACTTACCCAAATGGGGCCCATAGTCTTGGCGTTTCATCTCCTAGGGTTAGGTATTTGGATGTTTAGGCTTTTCCATTGTTTCTCAATAATAATAGGCCTTTGAGCCTCATTGTAACACAGTTTAGAGGCCAGTAGCCACCACATCTCTTCTCAGAGATAAGCTACCAACGCCCTAGCTAGTTTATTTCCATTATGTCTGTAAGGATATTTCAGTCATTTGTTATTGATGAAATGAAGTCTTATTTCCACTGCATCTCTGTGTTTATGTGTATTTCTGTATTTCATTTTGTTCCTACATAAATCCAAATCAAACAGAGATCGTATGCAAAAGTTACGACCCCGGGAAGTTGATGCACCAACTTACCCAAACAGGGCTCACATGAATTTTGGTGCTTCATCTCCTAGGGTTAGGTTTTTGGATGTCGAGGGTTTTTCGCATCTCTGTTCATTGTAAAAAGGCCTTCAGATCCTCATTGTAATCGCCTTCTTGCGAATGTGAGTATCCACCACATCTCTTCTCAGAGATAAGTTGCTACCATTCTAGCGAGTCTTTCACTCTGTATTTTTACAGTCTCTGTACATTTCTTTCATTAATAGAAATCGTGTATTAATGTATCTCTCTGATTATGGTTTCATCTCTGATATATTTCTGTTAGATTATTAGATATACGCGATATCTTTGTGCATTTCTTTATTATATCTCCGCTCTCATTTCATGCTGAAAATAATCCAGATCAGTGGTATCAGAGCAGGCTGTTCTTGATCGTTTTTTTTAGTGCATGTCCCCGACGAGGTCCGAGTATAGAAAGTTGGGTCTTGATCTTGTCTCTCTTAAAGAGAATCTCTCTCGCACACCCAAGAAACCCTCAATTGCGGAAGAAAAGAAAAACGTTGGATCAGACGATCCTATCAGTTTGTTGCTTGAGCAAGTTCTCACGCGACAGAGGGACAAAATAATGGAGAATTTTTCCCACATCCTTCAATGCCTACAGATACCAACATGCGCATCTTCATCAAGCGACCACTTTGGAAGCACCTCGCCTTTCAAGGTACAAGTTAATTTTGATATTCCTGTATTTAAAGGACAGATAGATGCAGAAGCCCTAGAAAAATGGTTAACTTTGCTAGAAGGTTATTTCTTTGTTCACAATTTTTCCAACAAAAAAAAGATCACCTTCGCATTCCTTAAAGCTCTCCCTCATGTCAAACATTGGTGGGAAACTTACTGGTAGAAAAGTTCCACAAAGGAGTCTAGAATATATGGGGCCGAGCCCACTTGGGATTTTTTTGTGGATGCGGTAAAGGAACAGTATTATCCTGTTGGCAACTATGAGGACCAATACATGAGATGGACCACACTAGGATAAGAGAGGGGCCAAGAAGTTCTGGGGTTCACCAATACCTTCCATACCTTGCACACCAAGCTGGGTATCAAAGACTCTGAACGACATTTGGTTCTGAAATACTGTGGGGCTTTACACAGATACATCCAAACTGAAATGGATTTTCTGGATATCTCATCACTCGATGTTGCTTACCAATATGTTTTTAAAATCAAGCAAAAATTTAAGCACCATAACAAACGAAAGTTCAGGTCTGCAAATCCGCAACAACCAAAGTATGAAAAATATATCACTAATAGAAAGTATCATGAAAACTAGTCCAATCCATAGGAAAAGAAGGGTCACGGGAAGACAAAGGACACCGGAAAATGGTGCGATTTACACAAAATCCCCTGGCACAACACCGATGAATATCACTCAAAAAAATCATTGGTGGCCATGATCAAAGACAAGGAGTCAAACCCTGATTCAAAATCTGATTCTGTAAATACTGGTAAAGGACAGATCATTGACGCAGACCCCACTGCTATTGTCACGAACACAACAATTCAACCAGGAGAACCAATAGATCCTGAAGAGGGGGACCACTTTTTTCATTCAAATATGTGGGTGAAGGAGACCCCACTACATTTTATTGTTGATAGCGGAAGCCAGAAGAACCTCATCTCAGTAGAGGCCATCAAACAGTTGGGATTGTCGACAACACCACACTCGCAACCATACAACATCGGGTGCCTTCACCAAGGATGAGACCTTCATGTTAGCCAATAGTCTCAATTGTCATACATCATCCAACCCTTAAAGGATGAGGTATTATGTGATGTTGACCCACTGGATGTCTGTGATGTTCTCTTGGGCCAACCATATATGTGGAAGCGCCGTGTTTTTTATGAGTCTCGACCCCGCAGTGTCATTGTTTCTTTGAGGGGTCATCTCTAAAGAATACCAGAGGTAGTTCCGACTACTGTTCCACCTAAAAAGTGTCGCAAGGTAGTATCTCATACTGCAAAATTTAGCTTCTTCACAATCTGTTTATAAGGAGAACAAAAGAACACTGCAACCACTACAGCCTCGCCCCAAGCACCTTCTATCCAGCTGAAGCAGATCGACAAGGATGCAGAAAAACGCAAAGATTACTTGTGCACACCTTCATTTCATGTATATTGACTTGTTGAACAACCTCAACCTTAACAGGTTCGTGACAGACTTCCACAAACTGAGCAGTGCGATGTCTCCAACAAGACAAGTAGGTCACCAAGATGCAGATTCAACAAACGCTTTTCCTTCTCCCTTGGAAATTCAACACAATGGAGACCATTGCTTATTAAGGAGGGAGGATTGATCCAGGTGGATATCAGTGGCCACCCACCTTTTCCAACTGACTCAAAAGAGTTTTCTGGCAATTTTGACAATTTACTATTTTTACCAAGTTTTAACTTTTGGGGCCATTTTGAGGGCCTAAATGAATGTTTGTCAGGATCTACCCAACTCATTGATATCCAAAGTCATGAATAAATCCCCAAAATGAATCTACTTGATGATACCTTTCCAACAGGCTATCATATGCCTAAAATAGAGATTGTATGCAAAAGATACGACCTCGGGAAGTTGATGCACCAAGTTACCCAAACAAGGTCCACATGACTTTTGGCACTTCATCTCCTAGGGTTAGGTTTTTGGATATCGAGGGTTTTTGGCATCCCTTTTTATTGTAAAAAGGCCTTCAGAGCCTCATTGTAATCATCTTCTTGCGAATGCGAGTAGCCATCACATCTTTTCTTAGAGATAAGTTGTCACCATTCTAGTGAGTCTTTCACTCTGTATTTTTATAGTCTCTGTACATTTATTTCATTAATAGAAATCGTGTATTACTGTATCTCTATGTTTATGGTTTCATCTCTAATATATTTTTGTTATATTATTGGATATACACGATATCTCTGTGCATTTTTTTATTATATCTCTGCTCTCATTTCATGCCGAAAATAATTTGGATTAGTGGTATCAAAGCAGGTTGTTCTTGATCGTTGTTTTCATTACATGTCCTCGACAAGGTCCGAGTATAGAAAGTTGGGTCTCGAGCTTGTCTCTCTTGAAGAAAATCTCTCTCACACACCTAAGAAACCCTCAATGGCAGAAGAAAAGAAAAACGACGGAGCAGACGATCCTATCAGTCTGTTGCTTGAGCAAGCTCTCATGCAACAGAGGGACGAAATGATGGAGAATTTTTCCCACATCCTTCAACACTTGCCGATAGAAATAGGTATATCTTCATCAAGCATCCACTTTGGAATCATCTCACCTTTCAATGTACAAGTTAATTTTGATATTCCTTTATTTGAAGGATAGATAGATGCAGATGCCCTAAAAAAATGGTTAACTCTGCTAGAAGGTTATTTCCTTGTTCACAATTTTTCTGACAAAGAAAAGATCACCTTCACATTCTTTAAAGCTCTCCCTGATGCCAAACATTGGTGGGAAACTTATTGGGATCAAAGTTCCACAAAGGAGTTTGGAATATATGGGGTCAAGCCCACTTGGGATTTTTTTGTGGATGCGGTAAAGGAACAATATTATCCTATTGGAAACTATGAGGACTAGTACATGAGATGGACCACAGTGCAATAAGAGAGGGGCCAAGCAGTTATGGAGTTCACCAATACCTTCCATACCTTGCACACCAAGCTAGGTATCAAAGACTCTGAACGACATTTGGTTCTGAAATACCATGGGACTCTACATAGATACATCCAATCTGAAATGGATTTTTTGGATATCTCATCACTTAGTGTTGCTTATCGATATGTTGTTAAAATTGAGAAGAAATTTAAGCACCATAACAAATGGGAGTTCAAGTCTGCAAATCCGCAACAACCAAAGTATGACAAAGACATCCTTAATAGACAATATCCTGGAAGCCAGTCCAAGCCATAGGAAAAGAAGGGTCATGGGAAGACAAAGAAGGACACTAGGAAATGGTGCGATTTCCACAAAATCCCTTGGCACAACACCGATGAATGTCGCTCAAAAAAATCATTGGTGGCCATGATCAAAGACAAGGATCCAAACCCTGATTCAAAATATGATTATGAAAATACTGATAAAGGACAGATCATTGATGCAGACCCCACTGCTATTGTCGCGACCACAACAATTCAACTAGAAGAACCAACAGATCCCAAAGAGGGGGAGCACCTTTTTCATTCACAGATGTGGGTGAAGGGGACCCCATTGCATTTTGTTGTTGATAGCGGAAGCCAGAAGAACCTCATCTCAGCAGAGGTCATCAAACAGTTGGGATTGTTGACAACACCACACTCGCAACCATACAACATCGGGTGGCTTCACCAAGGATGAGACCTTCGTGTCAGCCAACAATATCGATTGTCATATGGCATCCAAACCTTCAAGGATGAGGTATTATGTGATGTTTCCCCACTGGATGTCTGTGATTTTCTCTTGGGTCAACCATATATGTGGAAGCACCATGTTGTTTATGAGTCTCGGCACCGTAGTGTCATTGTTTCTCTAAGGGGTCAACTCTAAAGAATACCAGAGGTAGTTTCGACTACTGTTCCACATAAAAAGTGTCGCAATATAGTATCTCATACTGCAAAATTTAGCTTCTTCACAATCTGTTTAGAAGGAGAATTGAAGGACACTGCAACCACTACAACATCGCTCCAAGCACCTTCTATCCAACTGAAGCAGGTCGACAAGGCTACAGGAAAATGAAAAGATTCGTTCTGCACACTGCCCTCTCATGTATCTCTACTTGTTGAACAGCCTCAACCTCAACAAGTTCGTGACAGAGTTCCACAAACTGAGCAGCGCGACGTCTCCACCAAGACAATCAAGTCACCACGATGCAGATTCAACAAATGTTTTTCCCTATCCCTCGGGAACTCAAAAAAATGGATATTGTTGCTTCCTAAGGAGGGAGGATTGATCTAGGTGGATATCAGTAGCCACCCACCTTTTCCAACTGGCTAAAAATAGTTTTCTGACAATTTTGGCAATTTACTATTTTTAGTAGGTTTTAACTTCCGGGTACATTTTGAGGGTCCAAATGAAGGTTTTTCTGGATCAACCCAACTCAATGATATCCAAAGGAATAATTTGGGCCCAAAAATGAATCTCCTCAATGATACCTTTCCAACAGGCTATCATACGCCTAAAACAGAGATCGTATGCAAAAGTTACGACCTCGGGAAGTTGATGCACCAGCTTACCCAAACAGGGCCCACATGAATTTTGGTGCTTCATCTCCTAGGGTTAGGTTTTTGGATGTCGAGAGTTTTTGGCATCCCTGTTTATTGTAAAAATGCCTTCAGATCCTCATTGTAATCATCTTCTTGCGAATGCGAGTACCCGTCACATCTCTTCTCAGAGATAAGCTGCTACCATTCTAGCGAGTCTTTCACTCTGTATTTTTACAGTCTCTGTACATTTATTTCATTAATAGAAATCTTGTATTACTGTATCTCTCTGATTATGGTTTCATCTCTAATATATTTCTTTTGGATTATTATATATACTCGATATCTCTGTGCATTTCTTTATTATATCTCCGCTCTCATTTCGTGCTGAAAATAATCTAGATCGGTGGTATCAGAGCATGTTGTTCTTGATCATTTTTTTAAGTGCATGTCCCCGACGAGGTCCGAGTATAGAAATTTGGGTCTCTATCTTGTCTCTCTTGAATAAAATCTCTCTCTCACACCCAAGAAACCGTCAATGGTGGAAGAAAATAAAAACGTCGGAGCAGACGATCCTATCAGTCTTTTGCTTGAGCAAGCTCTCACGCGACAGAGGGAAGAAATGATGGAAAATTTTTCCGACATTGTTCAATGCCTACTCATACCAATAGGCGCATCTTCATCAAGAGACCACTTTGGAAGCACCTCGCCTTTCAAGGTACAAGTTAATTTTGATATTCCTGTATTTGAAGGATAGATAGATGCAAAAGCCCTAGAAAAATGGTTAACTTTGCTAGAAGGTTATTTCTTTGTTCACAATTTTTTCGACAAAGAAAAGATCACCTTCACATTCCTTAAAGATCTCCCTCATGTCAAACATTGGTGGGAAACTTACTAGGAGAAAAGTTCCACAGAGGAGTCTAGAATATATGGGGCCCAACCCACTTGGGATTTTTTTGTGGATGCGGTAAAGGAACCGTATTATCCTGTTGGCAACTATGAGGACCAATACATGAGATGGACCACATTGGGACAAGAGAGGCGCCAAGAATTTCCGGGGTTCACTAATACCTTCCATACCTTGTGCACCAAGCTGGGTATCAAAGACTCTAAATGACATTTTCTTCTGAAATACTGTGGGGTTCTACATAGATACATCCACACTGAAATGGATTTTATGGATATCTCATCACTCGGTGTTGCGTATTTATATGTTGTTAAAATTGAGTAGAAATTTAAGCACCATAACAAATGGGAGTTTAGGTCTACAAATCCACAACAACCAAAGTATGACAAAGACATCGCTAATACACAATATCCTAAAAACTAGTCCAAGCCATAGGAAAAGGAGGGTCACAGGAAGACAAAGAAGGACACTGGAAAATGATGCGATTTCCACAAAATCCCCTGGCACAACATCGATGAATGTTGCTCAAAAAAATCATTGGTGGACATGATCAAAGACAAGGAGTCGAACCCTGATTCAGAATCTGATTCTGAAAATACTGGTAAAGGACAGATCATTGACGCAGACCCCACTACTATTGTCGCGACCACAACAATTCAACTAGAAGAACCAACAGATACTGAAGAGGGGGAGCACCTTTTTCATTCACAAATGTGGGTGAAGGAGAACCCACTGCATTTTATTGTTGATAGCAGAAGCCAGAAGAACCTCATCTCAACAGAGGTCATCAAACAATTGGGATTTTCGAAAACAACACACTCACAACCATACAACATCAAGTGGCTTCACTAAGGATGAGACCTTCGTGTAAACCAATAGTCTCGATTTTCATACAACATCCAACCCTTAAAGGATGAGGTATTATGTGATGTTGCCCCACTGGATTTCTGTGATGTTCTCTTGGGCCAACCATATATGTGGAAGCACCATGTTGTTTATGAGTCTCGACCCTGCAGTGTCATTGTTTCTCTGAGGGGTCATCTCTAAAGAATACCAGAGGTATTTCCGACTACTGTTCCACCTAAAAAGTGTCTCAAGGTAGTATTTCATACTGCAAAATTTAGCTTCTTCACAATCTGTTCAAAAGGAGAACAGAAGGACACTGCAACCATTACAGCCTCACCCCAAGCACCTTCTATCTAGCTAAATCAGGTCGACAAGGTTGCAGAAAAACGCAAAGATTCCTTATGCACACCTTCCTCTCATGTATCTTGACTTTTTGAACAACCTCAACCTCAACAAGTTCGTGACAGACTTCCACAAACTGAGCAACGCGATGTCTCCAACAAGACAAGCAAGTCACCAAGATGCAGATTCAACAAATGCTTTTCTCTCTTCCATGGGAGATCAATGAAAAGGAGACCATTGCTTCCTAAGGAGGGAGTATTGATCCAGGTGGATATCAGTGGCCACCCACCTTTTCCAATTGGCTCAAAACAGTTTTCTGGCAAATTTGGCAATTTACTATTTTTAGCAGGTTTTAAGTTCTGGGGCCATTTTGACGGCCTAAATGAAGGTTTTTCAGGATATATCCAACTCAATTATAGAAAAATTCATGAATGAATCCCCAAAATGAATCTACTCGACGAAACCTTTCCAATGGGCTATCATACGCCTAAAACAGAGATTGTATGCAAAAGTTACGACCTTGGGAAGTTGATGCACCAACTTACCCAAACAAGGCCCACATGACTTTTGGCGCTTCATCTCCTAGGGTTAGGTTTTTGGATGTCGAGGGATTTTGGAATCCCTTTTTATTGTAAAAATACCTTCAGAGCCTCATTGTAATCATCTTCTTGTGAATGCGAGTATCCATCACATCTTTTCTTAGAGATAAGTTGCCACCATTCTAGTGAGTCTTTCACTCTGTATTTTTACAGTCCCTGTACATTTCTTTCATTAATAGAAATCGTGTATTACTGTATCTATGTGTTTATGGTTTCATCTCTGATATATTTTTGTTATATTATTGGATATACATGATATCTCTACGCATTTCTTTATTATATCTCCTCTCTCATTTCATGCCGAAAATAATTCGGATTAGTGGTATTAGAGCAGGCTATTCATGATCATTTTTTTCAGTGCATGTACTCGACGAGGTCCGAGTATAGAAAGTTGGGTCTCGAGGTTGTCTCTCTTGAAGACAATCTCTCTCACACACCTAAGAAACCCTCAATGGTGGAAGAAAAGAAAAACAACAGAGCAGATGATCCTACCAGTCTGTTGCTTGAACAAGCTCTCACGCGACAGAGGGACGAAATGATGGATAATTTTTCCCACATCCTTCAACACTTGCTGATAGAAATATCTGTATCTTCATCAAGCAACCACTTTGGAATCAACTTGCCTTTCAAGGTACAAGTTAATTTTTATATTTCTATATTTGAAGGATAGATAGATGCAGAAGCCCTAGAAAAATGGTTAACTCTGCTAGAAGGTTATTTCTTTGTTCACAATTTTTCCGACAAAGAAAAGATCACCTTCACTCTCCTTAAATCTCTCCCTCATGTCAAACATTGGTGGGAAACTTACTGGGAGCAAAGTTTCACATAGGATTTTGGAATATATGGGGCCGAGCCCACTTGATATTTTTTTGTGGATGCTGTAAAGGAACAGTATTATCCTATTGGAAACTATGAGGACCAGTACATGAGATGGACCACATTGTGGCAAGAGAGGGGCCAAGAAGTTCTGGAGTTCACCAATACCTTCCATACCTTCTGCACCAAGTTGGGTATCAAAGACTCCAAACGACATTTGGTTCTAAAATACCGTGGGGCTCTACACAGATACATCCAAACTGAAATCAATTTTCTGGATATCTCATCACTTGGTGCTGCTTATCGACATGTTGTTAAAATCGAACAAAGATTTAAGCACCAAAACAAACGAGATTTCGGGTCTGCAAATTCGAAACAACCAAAGTATGACAAAGACATCCCTAATAGACAGTCTCCCGAAAACTAGTCCAAGCCATAGGAAAAGAATGGTCACGGGAAGACAAAGAAGGACACCGGAAAATGGTACAATTTCCACAAAATTCCCTAGAAAAATACCGATGAATGTCGCTCAAAACAGTCATTGGTGTTCGATATCAAAGACAAGGAGTTGAACCCTGATTCAAAATCTGATTCCGAAAATACTGGTAAAGGATAGATCATTGACGCAAACCCCACTGCTATTGTCACGACCGCAGCAATTCAACCAAAAGAACCAATAGATCTTGAAGATGGGGAGTGCCTTTTTCATTAACATATGTGGGTGAAGGGGACCCCGCTGCA
Organism: Picea engelmannii; assembly: GCA_009831015.1. Lineage (NCBI taxonomy): Eukaryota > Viridiplantae > Streptophyta > Pinopsida > Pinales > Pinaceae > Picea > Picea engelmannii. The sequence goes on along the minus strand of ML787460.1, from coordinate 671,938 downwards.
TTTTATTGTTGATAGAGGAAGCCATAAGAACCTCATCTCAGCAGAGGTCGTCAAACAGTTGGTATTTTCGACAACACCACACCCGCAACCATACAACATCGGGTGGCTTCGCCAAGGACGAGATCTTTGTGTCATACAATAGTGTCGATTGTCATACGACATCCAACCCTTCAAGGATGAGGTATTATGTGATGTTTCCCCACTGGATGTCTGTGATGTTCTCTTGGGCCAACCATATATGCGGAAGTGCCATGTTGTTTATGAGTCTTGACCCCGCAGTGTCATTGTTTCTCTGAGGGGTCATCTCTACAGAATACCAAAGGTAGTTCTGACTACTGTTCCACCTAAAAGGTGCTGCAAGGTAGTATCTCATACTGCAAAATTTAGCTTCTTCACAATCTGTTCAGAAGGAGAATAGAAGGACACTGCAACCACTATAGCCTCGCCCCAAGAACCTTCTATCCAACAGAAGCAGGTCGACAAGGCTATAGAAAAATGCAAATATTCCTTCTGCACACCGTCCTCTCATGTATCTCGACTTGTTTAACAACCTCAACCTCAATAGGTTCGTGACAGACTTCCACAAAAAGAACAGCGCAACGTCTCCAACATGACAAGCAGGTCACCAAGATGCAGATTCAACAAACGCTTTTCCCTCTCCCCCGAGAACTCAACGCAATGGATACCATTGCTTCCTAAGGAGGGAGGATTGATCCAGGTGGATATCAGTGGCCACCCACCTTTTCCAACTGGCTATAAACAATTTTCTGGCAATTTTGGCAATTTACTATTTTTAGTAGGTTTTAACTTTTGGGGCCATTTTGAGGGCCTAATTGAAGGTTTTTCAAGATAGAACCAACTCAATGATATCCAAAGGCATGATTGAGGCCCCAAAATGAATCTGCTCGATGATACCTTTCCAACGGGCTATCATACGCCTAAAATGGAGATCGTATGCAAAAGTTACAACCCCGGGAAGTTGATGCACCAACTTACCCAAACGGGGCCCACATGACTTTTGGCACTTCATCTCCTAGGGTTAGGTTTTTGGATGTCGAGGGTTTTTGGCATCCCTTTTTATTGTAAAAAGGCCTTCAAAGCCTCATTGTAATCATCTTCTTGCGAATGCAAGTAGCTGTCACATCTCTTCTCAGAGACAAGCTGCCACCATTCTAGCGAGTCTTTCACTCTGTATTTTTACAGTCTCTGTACATTTCTTTCATTAATAGAAATCATGTATTATTGTATCTCTGTGTTTATAGTTTCATCTCTAATATATTTCTGTTATATTATTGGATATACGTGATATCTTTGTGCATTTCTTTATTATATCTCCGCTCTCATTTTGTGCCGAAAATAATATGGAACAATCCATACAAAAAATATTTCATGTGGGGCTCACTCTACAAGTTCGCTCTCTAGAACAAACCATAATTCAACAAGTCTCTTGTTTTTAAAGTTAAGGAAGGTTTGCAGGTATGTGATCATATACACTAGGTCTATTAGAGAGTTACAAATCAGATTTGGATGATGAAATTGATGAGGAATTTTGGTTGAGGTACATGTTGGGTACATGGTTGAGACAAGTAGTTGATGAGTTGGCACATACATGAGGTGTATAGTTGATGATGTTGGGACATCTTGATTAGTCATATTTTATGTGTATTTGATGCATGATTGGTACATATTTGTTGCATGGTTGATGCACTCGTTGATGGTATAGGTTGAGGTACAGGTTGGTGCATGGTTGATGCACTTGTTTATGGTACGGGTTGATTACAAGTTGTTTGGTATAGGTTGGTGCATGGTTTATGAACTTTTTTATGGTACAGGTTGATTACAAGTTGAGGTACATGTTGTTGCATGGTTGATACACTTGTTTATGGTACAAGTTGATTGCTGGTTTTTTGGTACAGGTTGGTGCATCGTTGATGCACTTATTTATGGTATAGGTTTATTAAAGTTTGAGGTACAGGTTGATGCATGGTTGATGCATGGTTTAGGTTATTGGTATAGGTTGTTTGGTGCAGGTTGCTTGGTACAGATTTACAACAGTATATCTCACAGTGATAGTGTGACAATGGTTCCATTATTCTACTTCTATGATAGGGAGGTTGGACGGGGAAAGGACAAGTGGTTGTAGCCATCTTACGGTTGTAGCTGGAGAACATAGGGGGTTGTAGCCTCCTTCTGGTTGTAGCCAAAGAAGTATGGAGTTGGAGCTTCCCTCAAGTTGTAGCCTGAGAAACTAGGGGGTTGGAGCCTCCTTCCAGTTGTAGCTGGAAAACAAAGGAAGTTAGTGCTTCCAATGAATGTAATTCTTAAAGACATATAAGAAAAATCATTTCGTGGTTTCCTCCCTCTTTGGGTTTCCATGTAAAACATTGGTGTACTGTGTATGTGTGTGATTTCTCATTTGTTCATTGTTTATTTACTCTGCAACTATTGGATGATAATGCTACATTGACATAACACTTGAATTTTATGGTGAAAAAGGATTAAATTTCTCTATTACTGATTCACCCCCCCTCTCAGTAATCCAACAATTTGCTCCATGGCTTTTGTATTTTTAATATGAAATTTTTCTATTTGTAGTTTTCTGGCCTCTTTATTGTATTTAGTATTGTGCAAGGTCAAAGATTGCTCCTAAAAAAATTGTTGGTCCCTCATGGGCCAACTCCTCTACCAATTATTGGCTTTCAATGATTTGTACTATTGCTCAGTTGGGATCTTAGTTGTCATTATCAACTTCCATCTCAACTAAATCATCTTTTGGGCAGGGATGATTTTAAGGATGAAAATTTGTTTTAAAATGTAGAAACCTTGGTGAATCTTACTAATCCTTCATATGCCAACTATAAATATTTAGCGATATTTTTGTAAAAATATTCAAATTTATAAGGATTTTATATAGTTTTTATAAATTTTTGGTGATTTTTAAGGTAAATAATTTTATCCTATAGAATTTGGGCAAATTTTTTTTAAAATAGTGAATCTCGTTTTTGGAAAAACCATGGAAAATTAGCCCATGAGCGAAATTTAGCCCCTAAAATCATCCATGCTTTTGGGACTTTTGGGTTCTGAGAACTTTGGTTGGTATTACTCCTTTTTCCCTTCGTCTATCCAACATTATGAGTTTAATCCATATTGAAATAAGGGGGTTCATCTCCATCACCTCCTATTTCACATATTTCATTATTCTCTCCTTTACTCACATTAAGATCTTGGCTTCTTTGGGTAGAGAAGGAAATATGATGTAGGAGAGAAGTAGAACTAGTATGAGCACTAGTCTCAAATTTTCCTCTTTCCTTGTACACTTTCCTTGTTGATGTTCCTTCTTCAACGTTGTCTTCTTAATCTATGTATTTGAACTAATTTGTGTGACCAAATCATCATCACAAATTTCTTTCTCTTTTATGAAAATTGCTCGATTGGTATTAGGGTGATTGCAAAAGTAGTACCATATCCAATTGAAGGTAAATGGGAAGAAAATGTTCTGTTAGGGTCAAAGATTTTAAAGGATTCAACTTATTTCAAATGATATGAATTCAATTTGATTCATTAGTTTTGGTCAAATGGGCTACGCCTCTAATTTGAATGTCAATGATGCAAAAAGGAAAGGAAATAAACAGTCACTTCCTCTTTTTGTCAAAGAAGAAAGACCAAGAATTGCATTGTCTACAAAATTCAACAACAAATTGTCTATCACACATAAAATTGAGGAGAATGAATGGATTTCCTTCAAATCCATATAGTTTGAAGTAGGTAGATTCCTCCTCATATACATAGATGCATTCTACCTTGAGAAAATTTAAAGGTTCCTTTGTAATTCTCATTGGTGGTGGTCCCATAAGAATGTGTCTGAATTGTTTGAATAATTTATCTTTTACTTTGAAAAAGTGGAATGGTGCCTTGTGGCTCCATAACATAAGACACCACAGTTGGATAGGGTCATCGTCAACATCAACATTACCCCTTGGGGGAAATCCTTCAAAAACATTATAGTATGCCATAGAAGACACCAAATAAAAGGTCATGAAAAGCCTCTTTGTATTCATATAATTGGAAAGTTTATAAGAAATATCATTGAAAATCATATCATCCCAATCAAATGTTGCTTTGATCTGAATAGAGAAGTTTAGAACATACAAAACGTACCTTTGGATGTAGGATGTGGAATCTTGTCCCATTAGTCATGAGAAGAGGAAAGAGAAATCTAGGTATGGATCACATAGAATACATATGTCAATGTGAGTAATATCAACTCGTGTTGCAGAAGATGGTGCCAAGAAATCCTTCAACAAGTTCCCTCTACCACCTTGCACATCTAGAAAAGAGTTAGCCTCTAGGAGCTTGAGGACTTTTTTTAGAGCGGGGAGGTGCAACATTCTTCTGAATGAATTTGGAGTTAAAAGAACAAGATTCCTCCCTTCATCAACAACTTGAATCATCCTATGCTTCAAGTGAAATCGACTCACGGACCAAGAAACTAAGCCTCCGAAATCAAAATATTTAGGAATGAAACCAACCTTTGCCAAACCAATTTTCCAAATCTTATTAGCAACTTTTTGCTTAGGATTGAGGTTGAAATACTACTAATAAGCTATCGACCAATGGAACTCTTTGTTGTCGTGAGGGAGGGAGTTGACAAATAATAAGAAATTGATAGATGTCAATTTAGAAACAAGGGAAAACATGGGGAAAACATCTCACTAAATTCTATCCCCTCAATATGGCAATGTCCTTTCGCAACTAATCCCACCTTGTACTTTTCAACACTAGCATTTGAATTGATATTTTTCTTGAAAACCTATTTGCATCCAATGGGTTTTTTTCTATAAAGCAATAGTACCAAGTCTCATGTATTGTTCTTCCTAAGTGAAACCATCTCCCCATCAATGGCTAACCTCAAGGACTCACTATTTTTTATCTCCATTGCCTCTTTCATAGTTTTAGTCTCACTAATGTTACTATATAAAACAAATATACATTTGAAGTCAAACAAACTATAATCATACCTATCTAGTTTCCTTATTTTCTAAGTCTTGAGGAGGTGGAATTTCTACTTCCTCTTTCGGACTCTTTGATCTCTCTTCCTCATCATGTCTAACATGAAATTCTAGTTCATTTTCTAGTCCATATTTTGCAATATTGGACAGTAGCTAAACAATAACATAACTATGGGAGAATAATTAACTTCTATGAAAATAAAAAAATTTCTATATAAAAGTTTATTAGTCACAAGAGCCCAAGTTTTTACTCTTCCACACCAACACCACAATGGATGAAGATACATTTCATTTCCTTGTTATCGAACTTCAATCAATTCTCCTTGGAATATGAGCATATGCCTCACAACCAAAAGCATGAAGATGCTAAAGTGAGGGATTTTTTCCCATCCAGATCTCCATAAGGCTCTTGTCCACAAGAATTGAGCTAGGATACATGTTGATCAAGTAATATGTAGTAGAAATCACTTTTTCATTTAACTTCTACTCTAAGCTAGCTCCACTAAGCATATTCCTATCCCTCTCCATCAATATCATGTTCCTTCATTTTACAACTCCATTTTGTTGCTGTGTATATCGAGTCATCTTATATATTTCTATGTTGTTCTCTTTATAGAACTTGTGAAAATCTACAAATAAAAACTCATTTCCATTATCAGTGTTCAACACATTAATCTTTCTACTAGTTTAATTTTTCAAGAGAGCCTTAAACTCTTTAAATTGACAAAAGACTTTGGATTTACTTCTAATAAAATATATCCATGTCCTTATAGAGTAATCATCCATGAAGGATACATAGTACAAAGATATAGAAATTGAAGGAACTTTACTAGGATCAAATACATCAGAGTGAACCAAGTCCAACAATCCAAAAGATTTGTGAGTATTGAAATAAAATTGAACATGGTTCTACTTTCCATATATACAATGCTCATAAAAATCAAACTGAAGAGTGAAATCAATCAACCCCTCAACAAGATTTATGTTTTTCAAGGCACATAGTTCCTTGTCACCTATATGGCTCATTATCCAGTGCCAAAACATTGTCTTCTTCGTAAGTAATTTGTTGTCCAAAGAAAGAGCTCCTTTAAGTACCTAGAAAGCATGACCATCAAGTGTGGATACACCACTCCTTTGTGTTGTTAGTTTTGTTTGTGAAGATATAGATTCCATGGATCACTTAACTATAGGAACTAAACATCTATTGTATTGAACATGCATGCATGAAGATGAAATAAATTTCCCACTCAACCACCCTTAGTAAGCACCTTAGCTCCTCTCACCATCTTCCACCCTCCATTACAGAAAAACAATTAACACACACATCATTAAGTGCACTTACCAATAATAGATTCTATGCCAAACCTCAATTGTGCATAACTCTATTGGTCCCTTTCACTCTTTCATCAAAGAATCTAATTCATAATCTGCCATGACCACCTATACTAAGATGAGAATCATCACCAAGTTATACCTTCAAACCATCATATTTCATATACATTAAAAACCACTTCCAACGGGAAGTCATGTGGAAGGAAGCTCCATAATCTATGAACCACACACTTTTACATGTGTGGGTCACCAAGGCCACAACTAAGGAATCCCCTACATCCTCATGAGAGTATTTTTAGATTCATCATTTGAGTCAAGCATTTTCTTACCTTTCTACCTTTTTATCTTCCTTGCAATGTTTTCTAAAGTGGCCAACCTTGCCACAATTCCAACATCTTGCCTTGGACTTTCCAGGAAACTTAGATCTCCCACAAATTTGTTCTTCCCTTCTTC
>ML787460.1:635246-646552 GCA_009831015.1 Picea engelmannii | reverse complement strand
TGTGTCTTTTTTGTTTGCATATGTATTGATTGTCTTATGGTAATTGTTGTTTCCGCACTGGCAATTACAACATACATTGCCCATACAAAATTAACCAGAATCAAAGATATACAATGTTGCATGAATCAAAGATATACAATGTTGCATGAGAGTGTTTGTAATTTTTTTTTGTTCATTGGATGATTAAAGATTACATTATCCATGTAAATTTAATTATGCCGAAAAGCTTATACTTATTGGAGATGGGCACAATTAATCACTTTTTAATCTAAAATTCTAATCTGATGGCTAACAATTGAAAATGATGGAATATTCTTAGTCGTCCTTCCAAATCAATGAATGTGATTTACTCTTCATAACTTCCTTATATTTTTGAAAGCATCAGTTAACCTGTTTACTTTTTAACATTTACCTAATCATATTAAGAAATTACTGTACCACCATATGATTGCCACATTTAACTGATTAACCTTTGGAATTACCACATTTAAGATTAACTTTTGGATTTCCTCAACTCTATGTGTGTTTCAGCTGTCCGTTTCAATTCACCAGAGTGTTGTCCGTCCAGATAACTTTCGGGGTTCACCAACAGCAACACCAACCACTTTACGGCTATGCTAGTGAAATACTACAGTTTAGAATCTGGTAGATTAAGTGAGGCAATGGATTTTCAAAGCAGAAGATAACCATTTAGACCATGATGAATATTGTTTTGATTTGATGGTCGTTGTTAGAAATATCAACCTGCAGGTTGCTCTGCTATGTTGAAACAGATTATTGTAGTTTGTTTAGCGTATCTTGGCAAATTTTAGGGTTGATCTAGCTGTGATGGAAGTTTCTAGTGAGTTTAGTACCGAATTTGGACTAGTTTGGGCAGTTTTTGAACTCACTACCGAGAAATGATGAGCTAAGCAGGGATGATTTTAGGGGTTAAATTTTGCTATGGACTAATTTTTCATGGCTTTTCCAAAAACTAGATTCTTTATTTTAAAAATGATTAGCCCAAATTCTATAGGATAAAATTATTTTACCTTACAAATTGCCAAAAAATTATAAAAACTATATAAAATACTTAGAAATTTGAATATTTTTACAAACATATGGTCAAACATTTATAGTAAAATTCACCAAAATTTCTACATTTTAAAATAAATTTTCATCCTTAAAATCATCCCTCGAGCGCAGCTCTATGACGCTTGTTAATTCTTGTGCGTGGGCAGAGACTGTTATGAGAAGAGGACACAGAAGAATTCACCTGACGAGGATTAGCCGGGCCGTGCGGATTGGGCACATCATGGACCAGAGGACCGACGGGTATAAGAGAATTAGGAGAGGAGCACATTGATATCTTGGGGATCTCCACAGAATCTAGGGCGGGTGGTGGGCGATTCCATTGAGGCAGCGGGCCTGTCAACAGCAAGGTTTTTAACAGGGGCCCGGCCTTCGTGACGGCCTGTAACAGCTTACCTCTCTCGGGTAAGGCGCTCTGACTTACCTCAAGGTCGGCCTCAGGTGGCTCTGGCAAATCTTCTGGCATGGCTGCCGGGGTGCAGCTGAGGATGGAAGGAAGAGAAGCGAGGAGATGGGATTCGACCTCCTGAGGCTGCTTCGATTCTTGCCGTTCGACTAAACTTAGCTGCTGCTCTTTCTGGTGATAAAACGGTTGATCTTTTAACTCCATGAGATTCGAACAGCCAACATTTGAAGACGAAGTCGGAGGTTCGTGCAGGTCGACGTCGAAGTCGAACAGGGTGGGATTCGAATTCCAGCAGAATTGGTCGGCGAACCCGATGGGCGGAGGCGAAGAATCGACGAGCGAAGGCGCGTGACAAGCGTGATTCTTCACGTCAAGGACCGCGCCGGCCAGATCGCTGTCGGGCCACTGGGATTGATCGCTAGTGTGACGTGCTGCTGTGTGTTGGCTTCCATGGAGTATTCTGCCAGACTCTGCTGCAGTTTCAGCAATTGCTCTCGCGCTTCGTCTCTTTCTCTGCAGGTAGCTGTCAAGAGTTCTTGGAGTTCAAGAAGTCTGGCCTCCCGGAGCTTCCTCTGCGTGGCTGCCTTGGTCCCCGCTCGTTCCAGCGCCAGAGACGCGCAGGATAAGAGCTGCTTCACTTCCTCCATGCCCTGCAAATGTACAATACAAATGATTAACATTTTTTACTTACATGGCGCATTCAGTGTCTAACTGACGAACAAAAACCTATTAATCTCTTCTCGACTGACATGAAAATCGATGCGGAGTCATTGGAAGGGATGAATCGCAAGGAAGAAAAACGAAAGGCGGTAATGTCTATAGAACAAGGACTAGTTTCTGGCAAAATCTAATTATACCTCTCCACAATGCTGTTGAATCGAGGCGTTGCTGTGACGCGCGCACGGCCCCTGATTCTTGTCCACATTGACGGTGTTGAGGATTTAAAAAACTCACCTCACAGAATTGAATATACTCATTTCATATATAGATGCGAAAATTGTAAGTATAATTTTGGTTTTTATATAATCCGCCAGTTGATTAGGGTTTAGTTTTCATAAGCTCACTAATTCAAATTATGTAAGTACTTTTGTACCCCGTCAACCTTCATATCTTGATTAGGGTTTAGTTTTCATAAGCTCACTAATTCAAATTCTTTAAGTACTTTTGTACCCCGTCAACCTTCATATCTTGATTAGGATTTACTTTTGTACCCCGTCAACCTTCATATCTTGATTAGGGTTTAGTTTTCATAAGCTCACTAATTCAAATTCTGTTAGTACTTTTGAACCCCGTCAACCTTCATATCTACCATTTTCTGCGAGTACTTTTGTAACACATCAGCCTGCATATTTACCATATTCGTAGGGAAAAAAATCCTTTTGGGTTTTATGAAGTCGCGACAATGGCGTGCAATATCCCCATGTGAAAGGGGAATCAGACGGGCTGGAAAACAAAATGCTGTTGCCTTTTATGAAGTCAATGCCGTACAATATACCCATGTGAGAGTCGAATGAGACGGACCGAGAATCCTACACTCTGCAAAACTCTCCGTGTTCAGACCATAATCGATTATAGCGGACTGAGAATCCTATAATGTGCAAAACTCTCCGTGTTCAAACCATATACAAATGGATGGTTTTTTTTTAAAAAGGTGACGGCTATTTATATTCTAAATCTCAAAATCTTTTGACACGGATTTATTGGGAAACAAAATCATAAGAATTTGAGTTTGGGCTAAACCAATATTTTAACTGTTTAATTGTATCAATAGGCTTACACCTATTACATATGGGTTTTAAATGTTCTACAAAATCCCAAGAACTTGAGTTTGCAGCTAAACCAATATTTTAACTGTTTAATTGTATCAATATTTTAAATGTTCTTCATCCACACAAATAAATGACATATGGGTTTTAATTGTTATTCATCCTCACAATAAAGGAAAGGTTTTGATTTTAAATATTAACTCTTTTTTTTATGACATGATAATTAGTAATTAAAATAGGTGATTAATGTGATCTATGTTAATTAGTAGTTAAAAATGGTGCTTAATGTGATTAACATAATTATGTCTATGAGTTTATATCTATTGGAAATGGGCAGATTTAATGGGTTTTTAATCATAGATGGAAATTTAATGCACACCAATTCACATCCTCTTAATATTCTTAGTAGTCACACCAAATGAAAGACTTTGATTTGAAGCATTAACTTCTTTGCATGAAAAAAGATGTTTGTTCATCATTAAAAAGGGTGATTAGCATTATAATAATAAACTAATTTAGATTTTGGTGTTCACCGAGTTTAATCACTATTTTTTTTAATGTTTTTAGGTAGGGGCTTGTGGTTAGGTTTTCTTATGAGGTAAGTGGAGCTTTGTGCCTTATTGTACTCATGCTTGGTGGAGGTGCGTGGAGCTTTGTGGATGAGTGGAGCTCTTCACCTTACTGAAGTACGTGGAGCATGTTGGAGGAATTAATTTCTACCTACCTCATCAACCACTTGTTACTGTTCCTCAACCGCCATATCCACCGACATATCCACCGAGACTCCAGCCGCTTGGAAAAATCTCTGGATCTTCGGGATCCTTCCAAAGACCTTTATAAAAATGAGACAGTTGTAACCATTTCGATCATCAAGCAAAGATCAATTTCTCTGTTATTCTTTAGTGTTATTTTTCTGTGTAATTTTTCTTTTGCCCACTTTATTTGGTATTAGAGCAGGATTAGGCTAACTCCCTCACAGGAGGGCCCAGGATCCTGAGAGGAGTCGCCCAGCAGTGGAGAGATGAGTGGAGGAGCATCACCTTGTTGTTGGAGCAGAAGTTGTTGCCCTATACGAAGGATGTACGAAGGACGTTGGTCGAGCGCTACAACAATTGTGGTTGAAGAAGAGGATGATGGGGAGCTCTGTCACATTGATCAAGAGCGGCCGAAAAAGAGGCGAAACAGCCTACAGCGGAGCGACGATGATTGTTGGGTTGTCCTACAATGGTCATGCAGAGGAGGCGATTGTAATCGTTTTGCATGCCGACATTCTCAACACTACAAAGCTCTTTAAGCTGTATACTCAAACTCTGTCGAAGGCATTATTGTACTCAAGGAAGGGCGATTAAAGGAGGCGCTTAGTATTTTCAATACTGATAAGAATGACATTGTTGTGGATTATAATGTATATGCTTCGATGCTGCAAGGATGCACGAAGATGGAGGCTCTCTGGGAAGGTAAAAATATGCATGCCCACATTATCAAAATTGGATTTGTGCGGAATAATCTCTTCAATATGTATGTAAGTGCAGGAAAGTGGTGGATGTTCGCTATGTGTTTGACAAAATCTCATAACGGGATGTGGTGTCCTAGACTGCCATGCTTTTAGGATATGTTAGAGTGGAATTTGCGAGTCTTGAAGAAAATTTTGAGTCAAGTTGTAAAAGCTGAGAGTCATGTTCAAGTGAATGGAATGGTCATGTGGGGTTCAGTATTAGAGACAAAATTGAGTCAAGTTGTAAAAGCTGAGAGTTAGGTTCAAGTGAGAGAGGATCAAGGTCAAGTGAACGAGTCCTTGAATGAGTCTAAAATCTTGGTGAAAAGGAGTCTTGAAATGTAAATTTGTGAAAAGGAGTTTTGAAATGTAAAGTCATTAATCTCAAAAAGAATCAAAATGAGTGCTAGTTAAAGTTAAAGTGAAAGTTTGTTAAGCTAGTCAAAAGTTGAGTCCAAATCAAATGTTAAGTGATGTAAAATCATGGTAAGTGGTGCGTCAATTAAGTTTTCCAAACCATTCTCATAGGTTTTCTTGTTGGACCTTGATCAACTCCAACAAGAAACATATCCATAAAGTATATTGAAAAGAAAAACAAGATGCAAGAAGCAATATAAAACAATAAAAGACAGACTCGTGATGGAGAAGACAAAGTATGATAGAAAAAAAAAATGGATGGTGAAAGACAAGGAAGAAAGACTCACGTTGGAAGAGGTAAAGAACAAACAAGACTCCAGATGAAGTTATGTAATGCTTAATGATGAGATGTAAAGGGGCATATGTAATGGGCTTGTAATTTGCTGGGAATTTAGTAAAGAATGGGAATTTTTTTGTTGTACCTAAGATGAAATAATGCGTATATGTTGTAGGGGGTGCATGATCGGTAGTACCTGACACCCTAGAGGTTTTTTGGTCCAAAGTTGTAAATCTTAGCCATAGGCAAGCTATATTCCCAAGGTGTTTAGTAAGCCTCGTTGAGTCAGGCCTACATAGATTAGTGTGATCATGTAGCGTGTATACCTCTTGTGCATAAAGAGTGGATGTGGCATCAAGCTGTGGAATTGACCACTACGCAGGTACTAGGGTGGAAGGTGTACTCATATCTAAGTTTGGAATTGACCACTACGCAGGTACTAGGGTGGAAGGTGTACTCATATCTAAGTTTGATGGTGATCGAATAAGTTGGRTCTTCGATTAAGGGGAGGAATGTGAGATTAAGTAATSTCAGAGTGTGAGTTGGTTGGGACCAAGTTATGAATAAAGGAGTCTAATGTATTGATGAACCATGTACGTGAAAAGGATACCTAGAGAACTGGTGAGCAGATGGTACCCATGTATCTCGGTAGATGGATTTATTTTTATATGGACATCAATGATCAGTTGTTTGCAGGTGCAAAAGGAAGATGCAAAAGTTCGAGCATTAATCAATGTTATGCAGGTACAAAAGAAGAAAAAAAAATGTTTGAGAATGAAACTCATAGTGAAGAAATCCCAAGTGAGTGTGTGTAGTAAGCAAAGTTTGTGGTCAACTAGAAACCACTTAGTGTGATGGTTCCTCAGCATTGTAATGGTTAGGGGTTAGCAGTAAAATCCCAAGGTGATTTATGATGAAGGGAAGCTAGTAAAATAAATGAGCACATTAAAGGAAGCCCAACCATATGAAGATAGAAACTGAAGATGATGACATGATTCAAATAATGACCTAACCAAGACATGTATTCTTTAAGGAGGAGACATTGCAAATCAAAGGAGCAACTTGCAGACATATTTACAAAGGCTATTAGCACAAGACCAATTTGAGTATTTGAGAGAAGAATTAAGCATTATAAATATTGATGTAATTAGTAGTAGAAATTAGGGGGAGTGTTGGAGGAATTAATTTCTACCTAATTCATCAACCATTGGGCCATCTCCACCTACACTCCAAGTGACACTCCAGCAGCTTCGAGAAATCTCTGAATCTTCGGGATCCTTCCAAAAACCTTTATAAAAACAAGGCAGCTGTAACCATTTCGATCATAAGAAAAGATCAGTTTCTCTATTATTCTTCTATGTTATTTTGCTTCTGCCCTACTTAGAGCGCCTCCTTAAAAGCTATTCCCTCTCGAGCAACGTGTTATGCCCAGGAGTGAACTATTCCCACTCGAGCAACGTGTTATGCCCAAGATTTTTTAATTGTACAATTCGTGGAGTGCATTTGCATTTCCTTACCCCTCCTTACCACGTATTCGGACACCAGTTTTTATCTTCCTCCTGACTTATGGGTTACAGCGGCTGAGACCGGCCGATGACAAGCGAGTTGCAAGGATAATGGAATTCGTATCTTGTTCCATAAGCAATTCGAGGGAATAACCCTTTGTATCTTCTTTTGAGAGGATTATGCAATTTGTATCTTTTTTCGTATGCTATTCCTATCTTTTTATGTAAGCAATTCGTATTTTCAATTGGGATTATGTAAGACAATTCGTATTTCATTGAACATAGTTTGTCATTGAGAGTCACCCTAAGTAATAGAAGAACGTCTACTATGTACAATGTTGCCCCAACTAATTGGCAATTTGGACAAACAATTGGCAATTTGGATTAAACATTGTCTACCTCTCAACATTTCGGATGAATGGCATTCTCTGCTATTTGGCAGTTTGGTGAAACATTTGTGATAGATTTCATACCATCCTTCTAATAAAAGGTTTACATTTGCAGTTTTTAAATCCCGTTCCGGCCTTATAGTAGTAGGATATTATTACTTTGATAAACTGTGCAGCTTGATATTTCAGGATTAGTTTGAATGTTTGGTATTATTACTGTAATTTGTATTTTTCAAGATTTGTTTGAATGTTTGATATTATTACTGTAATTTGTATTGTTGATAAATTGTGCAGTATGATATTTTAAGAGTGCAGTATGATATTTTAAGATTCGTTTGAATGTTTGGAGTATTGGTCAATAATATATTGAAATAAAGTTCCCCACCTAAATCCAGATCTAATTGTAATTGAGTACTATCTTTTGTCAATAATTTTGTTGGAAAATTAATACTACAACAGGAATTTATGGTTAGCAGTGGGTTTTCTTTAATTAAATTTCGTAACAATATTACCACAGCCCCAATGCTTTAATATGAAGCTCTTCCTATGCTTTAAGATCAAGCTTTCCATCTTTAACGTTAGCAGTGGGTTTTCTTTAATTAAGTTTGGTAACAATATTACCACAAGCCCCAATGCTTTAACATGAAGCTTTTACAATGCTTTAAGATGAATCTGATGAATCTTTTCCATTAATTTGCAGTATGCTACTTTGTTTTCTGTTCAATGTAAATATTATATTCCAAGATATTTAGAAAAGGGTTTGATCTAAGGAGTAGTATACAAAAATTATTATAAATTACATAGTTTTACTTATTCTAAATTTGAAGTTATAGATTTTTTAATGTCTATTTTGAAGGTCTCTGGATAAAAGGAAAACCTCAAAAAATCCTGAAATATATGAATAAGTAAATTTTAGAATTTTTATGGATAATGAATTTAACTTTACATTAAAGAATTTTTATGAATAATAAATTTAACTTTAAGTTCAAGGAACTAGATATAAGTTAGTTTAACACAAAGGGACCGAGATTATGTTCTCAATGCAAGCATTTTTATGGATAATGAATTTAACATTGTCCTACCAGTCTTATCCAATGCAACGGGCTTCAATGGATATTCGTCGTTGATGGCGGACAATTCCAATTTTTTCCATGCATAATTCAATCATTTCATGCTTTTAGGTCTTTTGGCTTTTTTGGACAGTAACATATATGGGTTTTGGCTCTGTTGTGATGATACATGGTTGAATAAAGTAGTGGGTGGGAACAATTCCATCAATCACGTTAAAAAATTTCACGAAATAACACTACTTTTTAGATTCTTCTATTCACGAAAGAACACTGCTTTTCGTAGAGCATGCATGTGTTCATTTTCATTCAACAATTCAATATCTTCATTCTTATTTTTCACTTTTTCATTTACTTTTTTACTTTTTTATCCCATTTTTCCTTTTTCTATTTGATAGAATCCAATTCAGAGTTTTAAACCATTAAGCATTCATTCTCATTTAATAAGTATATTGATTTTTATCTTTTACATTTTCATTTATCTTCTTATTTTTATATGATCCAATCTTATTATCTATTTGATGGAGTTTTTGATATCCAAATCATAATTTTTAACTATATTTTAGTTTTTAGACTATATTTTGATGGAGTTTTTAATATCCAATTTATAACTTTTAGATTATATTTTAGGTTGGAAAGGAAACCATTACAAATTGTCAATTCTCATAGTTCAACAATGAGAATCTATTTATCTTCCTCTACAGTGTTAATTTGGATCATTGTTACTTGTTTAAATAGAGTTTTATGGCTTACAATTCTAATTTTAATGACTTTGGGTGTAGTATAGTGAAAATCCATTTATCTACCTCTACAATTATTGAAAATAAGTGTCAATTGTGTGGAACACTATTATTTGTTTAAATATGATTTTATGAAGATAGGTTTCAATTTTGTGGATAATTTTATCTACCTCTACAATTATTAAAGATAAGTGTCAATTTTGTGGATAACTATTATTTGTTTAAATAGAGTTTTCTGAAAGGTTTCAATTTTGTGGATCACTGCAAAATAAATATTTCTAATTCATCCTAGCAACAACCACATTTAAGTGGTTGGGATAAGTAGTTGATATAGGTGGACATTGTTATAGGTGAATAATGGGGCTTATATCAAGTACTTTTATAGTGTGATTGTTCTACTTTTATTATTCTTTTTGTTTGCTAACATATCCGTGATTTGCGGACTACTCACCCTCGGCCATACCAACACCAACCCTTAGTTCCTTGGATTTTTAAGTTCTATCCTAGTTAATTTCGTTCTACAAATTAGACCCTTTAAAAACCAATCACACTAATGGGATTTGACAATTATCTAAAATTTTCATATATTAAATGGACACAAAAGTCATCTAAAGATCCATAATACAACTTAATTAACTCTTTAAAAAAAATAAAAAATTAATTACAACCCCCTTTGGATCCCCAAATAATATTTTTTTAAATATTAATTACAACAGCCTTAATTGGATCTCCAAATACTAAATAGAATGTCAAATATTAACACCATTTTTAATACATTTTTTGAATATAAAATGTCTACTATTGAAACAATAGATTTTTTAAACATTAATTACAACAGCCTCAATTGGATCCCCAAATAATAAATATAATGTCTACTAATGAAACCATTTTTAAATATTAATACAATAAATAGAATGTTCAATAAAAAAAAATTCCACTATTCAAACCATTTTTAAATATTAATACAATGAATGTTCATTAGTTAAATGATTTTTAAATATTAATATCATTTTTAAATAAAAATAAATTTTATTTTCAAAAATTTAAAATATAACATAGTATCTTAACCATTATCTTAATAAATTAATTGATTAATACACTGTATTTAAACTTTTTTTTAACTTTCAAAATTATTAATGAACATAAACATTTTCACACCACACAAATTTTCGAAACAGTTATGACTTTCAAAACAAGTATAAAATGTACAACCCATAGAATTCCAATACTAGGATATGAAATAGCCAGACCTGAATTCATAAAAAACCAACAAAAACTCCAGATAATTTTATTTTTAATAAATTTGATATATAATTTTATTTTATAAAAAAAAATTTCGATTGATTGGCAAAGTAAAACTGCTTGGTCAAAATTTAACTAATTGATAAGAAAATAAGAAAATTGATGATGCTCTTTTTATTTATGCCATAAAGAAAATTGATGATGCTCTTTTTATTTATGCCAAAACATAAAACGTTTAAACTAATGTATAAAGTTCTAATTATTTTTGTTCTCGGATAAAGTGACGGAAGGCCCACGGAGTCCGGACCTAAGTTCGCATTTTATGTTAGGCAGTAACTCGATACATAAAACTCTCCGCGAAAAAAGAAATTGTCATACCTGTAACACACCCATACACAAAATCAGTGGCGTTTATATCACCGACTTTCCCGCTAAGTAAAAAAAACTAATACACAACGTGTGAAATGTATAAGTGTTCAGTGTTGGTCTGAAAACCTAATACACAACGTGTGAAATGTATAAGTGTCCAGAGTTTGTCTGACTTTTTAGTAAACGTGATTTTTTTGGACATGTGACTTAGACTTGGAATTTTTATGCTGTGCAGGTGTTGTGCAATGTCTAGGGTTGAATTAAAGAGTAAAATTGAATTCAGGGTTGGAATTTCAAAACTAATGAGTAAAATTTAACAATGGAAATTTCAAAATTAAAGGGTAAACAATTTTAACAACTTTAAAGTACATTTTAACAATTTTATAAAAAATATTAACTTTTTGAACTAAATTTTAACTATATTTGACGACGGACAATCTGCCAATAAAATTCCATCGTCGGTCCCTCTTACAGAGACTATTGATGTATATTTTCCCATTTCTATTATAAATGTAACTCTTTCGCTGTTGAGATTTCGGCCATAGTGTCGTCACTAATGATT
>ML787460.1:594718-635196 GCA_009831015.1 Picea engelmannii | reverse complement strand
GAAGAAGGGAAGAACAAATTTGTGGGAGATCTAAGTTTCCTGGAAAGTCCAAGGCAAGATGTTGGAATTGTGGCAAGGTTGGCCACTTTAGAAAACATTGCAAGGAAGATAAAAAGGTAGAAAGGTAAGAAAATGCTTGACTCTAATGATGAATCTAAAAATACTCTCATGAGGATGTAGGGGATTCCTTAGTTGTGGCCTTGGTGACCCACACATGTAAAAGTGTGTGGTTCATAGATTATGGAGCTTCCTTCCACATGACTTCCCATTGGAAGTGGTTTTTAATGTATATGAAATATGATGGTTTGAAGGTATAACTTGGTGATGATTCTCATCTTAGTATAGGTGGTCATGGCAGATTATGAATTAGATTCTTTGATGAAAGAGTGAAAGGGACCAATAGAGTTATGCACAATCGAGGTTTGGCATAGAATCTATTATTGGTAAGTGCACTTAATGATGTGTGTGTTAATTGTTTTTCTGTAATGGAGGGTGGAAGATGGTGAGAGGAGCTAAGGTGCTTACTAAGGGTGGTTGAGTGGGAAATTTGTTTCATCTTCATGCATGCATGTTCAATACAATAGATGTTTAGTTCCTATAGTCAAGAGATCCATGGAATCTATATCTTCACAAACAAAACTAACAACACAAAGGAGTGGTGTATCCACACTTGATGGTCATGCTTTCTAGGTACTTAAAGGAGCTCTTTCTTTGGACAACAAGTTACCTACAAAGAAGACAATGTTTTGGCACTGGATAATGAGCCATATAGGTGACAAGGAACTATGTGCCTTGAAAAACATAAATCGTGTTGAGGGGTATCTTGTTGTTCGGAGTCTTTGATACCCAGCTTGGTGCGCAAGGTATGGAAAGTATTGTTGAACTCCGAAACTTCTTGGCCCCTCTCTTGCCGCAATGTGGTCCATCTCATGTATTGGTCCTCATAGTTGCCAACAGGTTACCGCATCCACAAAAAAATCCCAAGTGGACTCGGCCCCATATATTCCAAACTCCTCTGTGGAACTTTGCTCCCAGTAAGTTTCCCACCAATGTTTGACATGAGAGAGAGCATTAAGGAGTGCGAAGGTGATCTTTTCTTTGTCGGAAAAATTGTGAACAAAGAAATAACCTTCTAGCAGAGTTAACCATTTTTCTAGGCCTTCTGCATTTATCTGTCCTTCAAATAAAGGAATATCAAAATTAACTTGTACCTTGAAAGGCGAGGTGCTTCCAAAGTAGTTGCTTGATGAATATGTACCTGTTGCTATCGGCAGGCGTTGAAGGATGTGGGAAAAAATCTCCATCATTTCATCCCTCTGTCGCGTGAGAGCTTGCTCAAGCAACAGACTAATAGGATTGTATGCTCCGTCGTTTTTCTTTTCTTCCGCCATTGAGGGTTTCTCAGGTGTGTGAGAACGATTTTCTTCAATAGAGACAAGTTCGAGACCCAAATTTCTATACTCGGACCTCGTCGGGGACATGCACTAAAAAAAATGATCAAGAACAGCCTGCTCTAATACCACTAATTCAGATTATTTTCGGCATGAAATGAGAGCAGAGATATAATAAAGAAATGCACAGAGATATCACGTATATCCAACAATATAATAGAAATATATCAGAGATGAAACCATAAACACAGAGATACAACAATACATGATTTCTATTAATGAAAGAAATGTATAGAGACTGTAAAAATATAGATCGAAAGACTAGCTAGAATGGTGGCATCTTATCTCTAAGAAGAGATGTGATGGATACTCGCATTCGCAAGAAGATGATTACAATGAGGCTCTGAAGGCCTTTTTACAATAAACAAGGATGCCAAAAACCTAAACCTAGGAGATGAAACACCAAAAGTCATGTGGGCCCCGTTTGGGTAAGTTGGTGCATCAACTTTTCGGGGTCGTAACGTTTGCATACAATCTCCGTTTTAGGCATATGATAGCTCGTTGGAAAGGTATTGTCGAGTAGATTCATTTTGGGGCCTCAATCATGACTTTGGATATCATTGAGTTGGGTATATCCCAAAAAACCTTCATTCAGGCCCTCAAAATGGCCCTGGAAGTTAAAACCTGCTAAAAATAGTAAATTGCCAAAATTGTCAGAAAATTGTTTTGAGCCAGTTGGAAAAGGTGGGTGGCCACCGATATCCTCCTAGATCAATCCTCCCTCTTTAGGAAGCAATGGTCTCCATTGCGTTGAGTTCCCGGGGGAGAGGGAAAAACATTTGTTGAATCTGCATCTTGGTGACCTGCTTGTCTTGTTGGAGACATCGAGCCACTCAGTTTGTGGAAGTTTGTCATGAACCTATTGAGGTTGAGGCTATTCAACAAGTCGAGATACATGAGAGGGTGATGTGCAGAAGGAATATTTGTGTTTTGTTGCAGCCTTGTCGACCTGCTTCAGTTGGATAGAAGGTGCTTGGGGCGAGGTTGTAGTGGTTGCAATGTCCTTCTGTTCTCCTTCTGAACAGATTGTGAAGAAGCTAAATTTTGCAGTATGAGATACTACCTTGCGAAACTTTTTAGGTGGAACAGTAGTCAGAAATACCTCTGGTATTCTTTAGAGATGACCCCTCGGAGAAACAATGACACTGCGGGGTCGAGACTCATAAACAACATGGAACTTCCACATATATGGTTGGCCCAAGAGAACATCACAGCCATCCAGTGGGCAACATCACATAATACCTCATCCTTGAAGGGTTGAATGACATATGAAAATCGAGACTTTTGGCTGACACGAAGGTCTCGTCCTTGGAAAAGCCACTCGATGTTGTATCGTTGCGAGTGTAGTGTTGTCGACAATCCCAACTATTTGACGACCTCTACTGAGATGAGGTTCTTGTGGCTTCCGCTATCAACAATAAATGCAGCGGGGTCCCCTTCAACCACATCTGCGAATGAAAAAGGTGCTCCCCCTCTTCAGGATCTGTTGGTTCTTCTGGTTGAATTGTTGCGGTCGCGACAATAGTAGTGGGGTCTGCGTCAATGATCTGTCCTTTACCAGTATTTTCATAATCAGATTCTGAATCAGGGTTCGGCTCCTTGTCTTTGATCTTGGCCACCAATGATTTTTTTGAGCGACATTCATCGATGTTGTGCCAGGGGATTTTGTGGAAATTGCACCATTTTTCGGTGTCCTTCTTTGTCTTCCCGTGACCCTTCTTTTCATATGGCTTAGACTGGTTTTCGGGATACTGTCTATTAGGGATGTCTTTGTCATACTTTGGTTGTTGTAGATTTGCAGACCTGAACTCCCATTTGTTATGGTGCTTAAATTTCTGCTCAATTTTAACAGCATATCGATAAGCAACACCGAGTGATGAGATATCCAGAAAATCTGTTTATGTTTGGTTGTATCTGTGTAGAGCCCCACGGTATTTCAGAACCAAATGTCGTTCGGAGTCTTTGATACCCATCTTGGTGCACAAGGTATGGAAGGTATTGGTGAACTCTGGAACTGCTTGGCCCCTCTCTTGTCGCAGTGTGGTCCATCTCATGTATTGGTCCTCATAGTTTCCAATAGAATAATAATGTTCCTTTACCGCGTCCACAAAAAAATCCCAAGTGGGCTCGGCCCCATATATTCCAGACTCCTTTGTGTAACTTTGCTCCCAGTAAGTTTCCCACCAATGTTTGACATGAGGGAGAGCTTTAAGGAATGCGAAGGTGATCTTTTCTTTGCCGTAAAAATTGTCAACAAAGAAATAACCTTCTAGCAAAGTTAACCATTTTTCTAGGACTTTTGCATCTATCTGTCCTTTAAATACAGGAATATCAAAATTAACTTATACCTTGAAAGGCGAGGTGCTTCCAAAGTGGTCGCTTGATGAAGATGCGCCTATTGCTATCCGCAAGCGTTGAAGGATGTGGGAAAAATTCTCCATCATTTCGTCCCTCTGTCGCATGAGAGATTGCTCAAGCAACAGACTGATATGATTGTTTGCTCTGTCGTTTTTCTTTTCTTCTTCCATTGAGGGTTTCTTGGGTGTGGGAGAGGGATTCTCTTCAAGAGAGACAAGATCGAGACCCAACTTTCTATACTTGGACCTCATTGGGGACATGCACTGAAAAACACGATCAATAACAACCTGCTCTAATACCACTGATCCAGATTATTTTTAGCACGAAATGAGAGCGGAGATATAATAAAGAAATGCACAGAGATATCGCGTATATCCAATAATATAACAGAAATATATCAGAGATGAAACCATAAACAGAGAGATACATTAATACACGATTTCTATTAATGAAAGAAATGTACAGAGACTATAAAAATACAGAGTGAAAGACTCGCTAGAATGGTGGCAACTTATCTCTGAGAAGAGATGTGACGGCTACTCGCATTCGTAAGAAGATGATTACAATGAGGCTCTGAAGGCATTTTTACAATAAACAGGGATGTCGAAAACCCTCGACATCCAAAAACCTAACCCTAGGAGATGAAACGCCAAAATTCATGTGGGCCCCATTTGGGTAAGTTGGTGCATCAACTTCTCGGAGTCGTGACTTTTGCATACAATCTCTGTTTTAGGCGTATGATAGCCCGTTGGAAAGGTATCATTGAGTAGATTCATTTTTTTCCTCAATCATTCCTCTGGATATCATAAAGATGGTTCAATCCCGAAAAATCTTCATTTAGGCCCTCAAAATGGCTCCCGAAGTTAAAACCTGCTAAAAATAATAAATTGCCAAAATTGCCAGAAATTTTTTTTGAGCCAGTTGGAAAAGGTTGGTGGCCACCGATATCCACCTGGATCATGGATCTTAGAAAGCATCATCAAAATAATTTATCCTCCCTTGAATTTCGACCTTCTTTACTTCACCTTTTTGAAATTCGTCTTAAATATACTTTGGTTACCTCAGTCACCTGTAGATATTCAATATGCTCAAGTGTGATTAAAATGCAAGAGTCTTGCCTCTTAATTATAGTTTCATGTAGCTTCCTTAAGGGGTTACCTTTTAACCATCTTAACCCACTTTCCTTATTTTAGGGTTAACCCACTTCTAACCACTTGTCAACCTAGTAATTTCTCCATTAACTTTATTATTTAAATAATTTATTTTGTATTCACTCTGACTTATAATACACTCATCACTTAACTTTATTATTTACCTTCTAAAATCTCTTAAACCACTTTGACTGCTTTGACATTTTGGGGCTTCTAGATGACTTGTGAGGGTTCTCCAACTTCACATGGCAATAACTCTCTAACCGTGAAGAGCTATGTGACATTCCACATACCATTGGAAATGGCATGACATGTACTCTCCATATAGAATATTCTTGTCTGCAAATATATCTTAACTCATACCATTATCCATCAAACTAACTTGGGTCCATTACCTAAACCTTTCTCCAACTTCACATGGCCATAACTCTCTACCCGTGAGGAGTTATGTGACATTCCACATACCACCAGAAATGGAATGACATGTACTACCCATTTAGAATATTCTTACCTTCAAATATATTAAAACTCATACCATTATACATCAAACAAACTTGGGTCCATTACCCAAACCTTTGTGCTATCGAAATTTTCTACCGGACTTTCTCCAAGGGTTGACATCAATCACTAAGAGTTGACATAAATTTGCAATATCACTCTCCAATAGTTGACATCAATGACAACCAACGATCCATACCAACTTTCCATCAACCTACGCCAACTGAAAATCCATACCAACTATCTGACAATCTCCCCCTTTGGCATTGATGGAAACACCAACATTAATGACAACACTTAGTCATGATAACATTCATTCTTATACTCCTCATCAATGTTTCTATCTCTCTCCCTTTGACATCAATGACAAAGGGTATCTCCCTTTGGGGATGCTCCCCCTAACTGAAATCTCCTTGGGTTTCTCCCCCCGTCTACATGCCTCTATGCTCTCTCTCCAAGCATTTATATCATGCATCTGATAAATCTCTCCCCCTTTGTCATCAATGGAAAATGTATCTTTCCATCCAGGGTTGTTCCCCCTGACTGAACTCTTCCTGAAACTGATCTTCCAACCTGAACTTTCATCTTGATGGTGCTTCCTTTTGTAAATCTAAGACATATAAGATAAGGATTCAAAAGCATTCATTTTGGAGTAGAAATTACTCTGAGTCTCTGGAAAAAATACTCAAAGGATTCCCTTGGAAGCGGTTTTGTAAAGATGTCTGCCACTTGTTCTTTTGTGCCCACATATTCAACTATGATGTTCTTCTCTACAACCTATTCCCGTAGAAAGTGATACTTTATTGGAATGTGCTTCTTCTTGGAGTGCATCATCGGGTTCTTTGAGATACTGATGGCGCTTTTATTATCACAATAGATTGGAATGGGCTCATCATACTCAACCTATATATCTGATTAGAACGCTTCCCCACTGGTGATTCGTCGGTCATCAATGCAACGTGCCCAATCTACATCTTTGTAGGCAATAAGTGATAGATCATTTCCTTTTGGATACCATAATCCAAATTCTTTTGTTCCTTTGAGAAATCTGAAAATCTTCTTTATTGTTAAGACATGTGATTCATTTGGTGTTGCTTGAAATCGTGCCACCTGTCCAACTTCCTGCATTACATCTGGTCTAGATGCTTGTACATAAGTAAGCTACCAATCATTAACTTGTATTGTCTCTGGTCTATAAACTTTGAATCATCATCTTTTCTCAACTTGCAACTGATTTTCATAGGAGTGATAACTGGTTTGCAATCTTCCATTCCGAACCTCTTTAGTATTTCTCTGATATACTTAGTTTGAGAAATAAAAATTATTTGGTTTCTTTGACATAGATGAAGACCCAGAAAGAAGGATAGTTCTCCAAGTAATGACATTTCAAATTCATTCTCCATATCCTTTGCAAATTTATGCTTAACCTGTCATTAATACTTCCAAAAAAAATATCATCAACATACATTTCAATAATAAAATACTACCTTGAGTTACCTTGATGTAGAGGTTGTTGTCTACGCTTCCTTTCCATAGTTCGTAAGGAGTTTTTTCATTGTTGTTTCTGAGCATTACTCTGTTTTGAATGTGAATTGTTGTATGCATTGCATCTGTCCAAAAAAATATTTGTCAATTTGGAATCCATTAGCATTGTTCGAGCCATTTCCTGTGTAATTATCATACATATGATAATTTTCCTTTGTCTTTGAACCACTCTTTGAACCACTCTATGAATTCATGCTCTCATCCATACTGTCCAAGACTCTACTTGCGTAACTGTCCATAATGTTGACCCATTTATCACTATACTATCATGAAGTCTTTATTAATCCATCAAATTGTTTGTCTGCTAACTAACTTCTCTAAATATGTCTTCTCAAACTCTGGAAGATGCTTAAAGGATGGTTCTTTGGTCTGTCACAACTATCGGATAGACTCCCCCTGTATAATATTCATATTACTTGGGAGTCTCTAAGTCGGATGGCTCATAACAATTCTTTCTCTGATGTGTATTCATCATCATATTCATTAGTAGATTCATCATCATATTCATTGGTAGATTCATCATCTCTCCGAGCCATGGCTTCTTTCTTTCTGTCTATGGATTCATCTTTCACTAAAATGATTGAAAGTACAATCTCTTGAACTTATTCCTTATTTACCCGTCCTTCTTTTCTTTCAGTTATTTCCAAACCTTTATGTATCTGACATCTTTCTTTTTCTCTGTGGAATTTTCTTCATCTCGTTTTATTTCCAATCTTGCGATCTTTGGGACCTGGTCTTTCTTCACCTATTCTTCTTGTTTTCTTATCCATACTTTCTTATATCTGATATGAGTGTTCTCTTTCATCGAAGTATCAATCATGCTTCTACAATCACTAGCTATGTATCCATAGTTATGACATTCAATGTTACGTGGGGCCACATATGCACTTCTTGCTTGAACATTTCTTTTATAATCCCTGCAATCTGTAACCTTATGTCCAAAATTAGTACAATAAAAACAATGACCATAAAGGAAATTTGTATACCTGGGAGTGAATGATATTGTTTGTGGTGTAGTCCTTCTGAATTTCGTCCTTGACTGATCATGATCATGATTGAAGCTTCTTTGTGTCTTGAACATGAATGGTCTTCTTGAAGATGTAACTTCAATAGTTTTCTTAGATTCTAATTGACCATGATTCCTTCCTTTGAGTACTTCTGCATAACTCTTTCTATTTTCTTCATTCTTCTTTTCTAGCAACCTTGAGTGCTTCTCTTCATTCTCTATAACTGATGTGGATGTTTCTGTCTCTTCAACGTTCTTGTTGAGTTTGATGATTTTACTTCTCAATGTGAAAACTTCTTCTTCAAACTTCTCAGCCCCTTCTTCTTTCTTCATTATCTGAGACTTCATGACTTCTTTTTTTCTTTTCGCTTCTTCAAGATTAATTTTTAATGTGATTATTTCTTCTTCAAGTCCTTTCTCTTCTTAACCAAACTCTACCTCAAGTTGTTTTAGATCGTTAGTTATTTTGCTAAGATGATCTGTCAATATCTTCTCTCTAATTTATGCTTTTTCCTTTTGTGTTTCTATGTTGGCTCCCAAATAATGCTTTTGATATTCAATATTATCTTCGATATTTATATATTCTTCTAGCTATGTTCTTAAGTTCTCGATGACCTATTGGGCTTCTTAAAAAATGTGAACACTTTCCTTTTGTTTCATCAATTATTTATTTAGTGACTTATTTTCTTCTCTTAGTTCATCTAAATAACTAATCAATTCTCTAGTGATTATGTACTCTTCATCTTATGAATCTGTTTGACATGGTGAACATGATTCTTCTTGATCTATATCTGCATCTTCTTTGACATTTTCTGAATCTATGATGGGTGAAGAATATATGAAATGTAACTTATCCCAAAGTTCTTTGGTTGATGAACATTTACCAACCTTTTCTCTTACCGGATTAGGTAATCCTTCCCAGATGAAATCCATTGCTAATCTTTTATTATTCTTTAATTCATTCTTAGCTGCAGTCTTTGCCCTTTTTGAACTATCATATCTTGTAACAAATGATAGCCAAATATAATGTCCTTGTGTCTGTAAAAATACTTGTGTCCTTTTGCTCCACATTTCATACTTAAAACCATTATGACCATTAAACATTGGTACTCCATTCTTAGAATAATCCATGATCTCCTTCCGGTGGTTAAATTGTTTCCTGAAGGAACCTACTCTGATACCAATTGTTGGATTACTGAGTGGGGGTGGGGGTGAATCAGTAATAGAGAAATTTAACATTTTTTCACCATAAAATGCAAGTGTTATATCAATGTAGCATTATCTTCCAATAGTTGTAGAGTAAAAAAATAATGAACAAATGAGCAATCACACACATACAAAGTACATCAGTGTTTTACATGCAAACCCAAAGAGAGAGAAAACCACATAATTTGTGTTCTTATATGTCTTTAAGAATTACATTCATTGGAAGCACCAACTTCCTTTTTTTTCCAGATGCAAATGGAAGGAGGCTCCAAACCATTTTTAAATATTAATACAATAAATAGAATATTGTGAAACAATTTTTAAATATTAATACCATTTTTAAATAAAAATAGATTTTATTTTCAAAAATTTAAGATATAACATAGTGTCTTAACCATTGTATTAACCATTGTCTTAATGAGTTAGTTGATTAATACATTGTCTTTAAAACTTTTCTTTAAATTTCAAAATTATTGATTATTAATGACCATAAACATTTTCACACCACACAAATTTTTGAAACAGTTACGACTTTCAAAACAAGTATAAAATGTACAACCCATAGAATTCCAATACTCCGATATGAAATAGCTAGACTTGAAGTCATAAAAAACCAACAAAAACTCCAGATAATTTTATTCCTAATAAATTTGATATATAATTTTATTTTATAAAAAGAAATTTGATATATTGGTAAAGTAAAACTGTTTGGTCAAAATTTAACTAATTGATAAGATAAAAAAATTGATGATGCTCTTTTTATTATGTTGAAAGGCGTATACCTATTGGAGATGGGCACAATTAATGACCTTTTAATCTAAAATTCTAATCTGATGGCTAACAATTGAAGATACTGCATCAATTAACCTCTTTACTTTTTAACATTTACCTAATCATATTAAGAAATTACTGTACCACCATATGATTGCCACGTTTAACTGATTAACCTTTGTAATTACCACATTTGAAATTAACTTTTCGATTTCCTCACGTTGTCCATGCGTTTCAGCCTCCCGAGAGAAAGCTTTGGCATCACCTTTCGACGTTCACCGGCCACTTTGCGACTGTGCTAGTTTATGCCAAAACATAAAACGTTTAAACTAATGTATAAAGTTCTAATTCTTTTTGCTCTCGGATAAAGTGACAAAAGGCCCACGGAGTCTGTACCTAAGTTCGCATTTTATGTAGGCAGTAACTGGATACATAAAACTCTCCGCGGAAAAAGAAATTATCATACCTGTAACACATCCATACACAAAATCAGTGGTGTTTATATCACTGACTTTCCCGCTAAGTAAAAAAAAACTAATACACAACGTGTCAAATGTATAAGTGTTCAGTGTTGGTCTGAAAACCTAATACATAACGTGTGAAAAGTATAACTGTCCAGAGTTTGTCTGACCTTTTAGTAAACGTGATTTTTTTGGACATGTGACTTAGACTTGGAATTTTTAAGCTGTGCAGGTGTTGTGCAATTTCTAGGGTTGAATTAAAGAGTAAAATTGAACCCATGGAATTTCAGGGTTGGAATTTCAAAACTAATGAGTAACAATGGAAATTTCAAAATTAAAGGGTAAACAATTTTAACAGCTTTAAAGTACATTTTTCACAATTTTATAAAAAATATTAACTTTTTGAAATAAATTTTAACCATATTTGACGACGGACAATCTGCCAATAAAATTCCATCGTCGGTCCCTCTTACAGAGACTATTGATGTATATTTTCCCATTTCTATTATAAATGTAACTCTTTCGCTGTTGAGATTTCGGCCATAGTGTCGTCACTAATGATTACGTAGCAATGGCAATAACTTATACGTGTTCTACCTCGAGATTTTAGCTTGCAAGACTATATCCTTGACAGGTGTGTTTGGTGTTGTTACATCACAGTTATTTTGTTCTATTCCCAAGTGTCCACTCTGGCTACAACTCATCCTTTTCCTTTATTCCAAAAATGTGTAATGTTGTTTGGGCATGCCTGGAGCGATGCTGTCCAACACGTCTCAATGTTAATGAGTGGATTTTACATTGATGGTATGTTTGTCTGTATTCCGTATGTATTTAGTGTAGCCACGCCATGCTCCTTATTCTTCCAAATATTTCTTCAACCATATATAAAATAGATAATTGATTCAAACCGTTTGGACTGTTCACAACAATTTGGACACTAATTTTGAGTTGTGAAAGGTTGAGATGGAGGATTTGCTCATATATTTATGGGTACAATATCTAGAACCAAAACCTCTGCTATGAAAGATCAAGGTTAGTGCTGGAGAGAAAGGCAAGGAGTCTTATTAGGTTTTGTTTGATCTATTTAGTGTTATAGAATGTTTTTAAAGAACCCATAGCAATAAGCCTGTAGAAGAAGTCGGGAGACTTGTACGATGTTAGATCCCTAGTTAATAAACTTTTTACATGGAAAAAGTTGTATTCCTTGAGAATCTAAGCATTTGAGAATCTAAGCATTTGAATGTGTTTAATACCATTGTGACCTAGTTGAACTTAGTTGGAGTGACGATGGATGAGGAAAATCATTGCAAGCCCTTTCTGTGTTATTTTCTAGATTCATGGGACAACTTGGTACTGTTGTTCGAGTCACTACAAAGAAATTCGTGATTGATGAGGTTTTGGCTTCTTTACTCTTAGAAAATATGAGACAAGAGGCTTATGAATCCACCAAAAGCGGTTTGTGGAATACTAAAAGAGAAAGGAAAGAAGAGGAAGAAGGGAAGAACAAATTTGTGGGAGATCTAAGTTTCCTGGAAAGTCCAAGGCAAGATGTTGGAATTGTGGCAAGGTTGGCCACTTTAGAAAACATTGCAAGGAAGATAAAAAGGTAGAAAGGTAAGAAAATGATTGACACTAATGATGAATCTAAAAATACTCTCATGAGGATGTAGGGGATTCCTTAGTTGTGGCCTTGGTGACCCACTCATGTAAAAGTGTGTGGTTCATAGATTATGGAGCTTCCTTCCACATGACTTCCCGTTGGAAGTGGTTTTTAATGTATACGAAATATGATGGTTTGAAGGTATAACTTGGTGATGATTCTCATCATAGTATAGGTGGTCATGGTAGATTATGAATTAGATTCTTTGATGAAAGAGTGAAAGGGACCAATAGAGTTATGCACAATCGAGGTTTGGCATAGAATCTATTATTGGTAAGTGCACTTAATGATGTGTGTGTTAATTGTTTTTCTATAGTGGAGGGTGGAAGATGGTGAGAGGAGCTAAGGTGCTTACTAAGGGTGGTTGAGTGGGAAATTTGTTTCATCTTCATGCATGCATGTTCAATACAATAGATGTTTAGTTCCTATAGTTAAGAGATCCATGGAATCTATATCTTCACAAACAAAACTAACAACACAAAGGAGTGGTGTATCCACACTTGATGGTCATTCTTTCTAGGTACTTAAAGGAGCTCTTTCTTTGGACAACAAGTTACCTACAAAGAAGACAATGTTTTGGCACTGGATAATGAGCCATATAGGTGACAAGGAACTATGTGCCTTGAAAAACATAAATCTTGTTGAGGGGTTGATTGATTTCACTCTTCAGTTTGATTTTTATGAGCATTGCATATATGGAAAATAGAACCATGTTCAATTTTATTTCAATACTCACAAATCTTTTGGATTGTTGGACTTGGTTCACTCTGATGTATTTGATCTTGGTAAAGTTCCTTCAATTTCTATATCTTTGTACTATGTATCCTTCATGGATGATTACTCTATAAGGACATGGGTATCTTTTATTAGAATTAAATCCAAAGTCTTTTGTCAATTTAAAGAGTTTAAGGCTCTCTTGAAAAATTAAACTGGTAGGAAGATTAATGTGTTGAACACTGATAATGGAAATGAGTTTTTATTTGTAGATTTTCACAAGTTCTATAAAGAGAACAACATAGAAATATATAAGATGACTCGATATACACAACAACAAAATGGAGTTGTAAAATGAAGGAACATGATATTGATGGAGAGGGATAGGAATATGCTTAGTGGAGCTAGCTTAGAGTAGAAGTTACATGAAAAGTGATTGCTACTACATATTACTTGATCATCATGTATCCTAGCTCAATTCTTGTGGACAAGAGCCTTATGGAGATCTGGATGGGAAAAAACCCCTCACTTTAGCATCTTCACGCTTTTGGTTGTGAGGCATATGCTCATATTCCAAGGAGAATTGATTGAAGTTGGATAAGGAGGAAATGAAATGTATCTTCATCCATTGTGGTGTTGGTGTGGAAGAGTAAAAACTTGGGCTCTTGTGACTAATAAACTTTTATATAGAAAAATTTTATTTTCATAGAAGTTAATTATTCTCCCATAGTTATGTTATTGTTTAGCTACTGCCCAATATTGCAAAATATGGAGTAGAAAATGAACTAGAATTTCATGTTGGACATGATGAGGAGGAGAGATCAAAGATTTCGAAAGAGGAAGTAGAAATTCCACCTCCTCAACACTTAGAAAATAAGGAAACTAGATAGGTATGATTATAGTTTGTTTGACTTCAAATGTATATTTGTTTTATATAGTAACACTAGTGAGACTAAAACTATGAAAGAGGCAATGGAGATAAAAAATAGTGAGTCCTCGAGGTTATCCATTAATGGGGAGATGGTTTCACTTAGGAAGAAAAATACATGAGACTCGGTACTATTGCTTGATAGAAAAAAACCCATTGGATGCAAATAGGTTTTCAAGAAAAATATCAATTCAAATGCTAGTGTTGAAAAGTACAAGGTGGGATTAGTTGTGAAAGGACATTGCCATATTGAGGGGATAAAATTTAGTGAGATGTTTTCCCCACGTTTTCCCTTGTTTCTAAATTGACATCTATCAATTTCTTATTATTCGTCAACTCCCTCCCTCACGAAAACAAAGAGTTACATTGGTCGATAGCTTATTAGTAGTATTTCAACCTCAATCCTAAGCAAAAAGTTACTAATAAGATTTGGAAAATTGGTTTGGTAAAGGTTGGTTTCATTCCTAAATATTTTGATTTCGGAGGCTTAGTTTCTTGGTCCGTGAGTCAATTTCACTTGAAGCATAGGATGATTCAAGTTGTTGATGAAGGGAGGAATCTTGTTCTATTAACTCCAAATTCATTCAGAAGAATGTTGCACCTCCCCGCTCTAAAAAAAGTCCTCAATCTCCTAGAGGCTAACTCTTTTCTGGATGTGCAAGGTGGCAGAGGGAACTTGTTGAAGGATCTCTTGGCACCATCTTCTGCAATGCGAGTTGATATTACTCACATTGACATATGTATTCTATGTGATCCATACCTAGATTTATCTTGCCTCTTCTCATGACTAATGGGACAAGATTCCACATCCTACATCCAAAGGTACGTTTTGTGTGTTCTAAACTTCTCTATTCAGATCAAAGCAACATTTGATTGGGATGATATGATTTTCAATGATATTTCTTATAAACTTTCCAATTATATGAACACAAAGAGGCTTTTCATGACCTTTTATTTGGTGTCTTCTATGACATACTATAATGTTTTTGAAGGATTTCCCCCAAGGAGTAATGTTGATGTTGAAAATGACCCTATCCAACTATGGTGTCTTGTGTTATGGAGCCACAAGGCACCATTCCACTTTTTCAAAGTAAAAGATAAATTATTCAAACAATTCAGACACATTCTTATGGGACCACCACCAATGAGAATTACAAAAGAACCTTTAAATTTTCTCAAGGTAGAATGCATCTATGTATATGAGGAGGAATCTACCTACTTCAAACTATATGGATTTGAAGGAAATCCATTCATTCTCCTCAATTTTATGTGTGATAGACAATTTGTTTTTGAATTTTGTAGACAATGCAATTCTTGGTCTTTCTTCTTTGACAAAAAGAGGAAGTGATTGTTTATTTCCTTTCCTTTTTACATCACTGGCATTCAAATTAGAGGCCTAACCCATTTGACCAAAACTGATGAATCAAATTGAATTCATATAATTTGAAATAAGTTGAATCCTTCAAAATCTTTGACCCTAAAAGAACATTTTCTTCCCATTTACCTTCAATTGGATATGGTACTACTTTTGCAATCACCCTAATACCAATCGAGCAATTTTCAGAAAAGAGAAACAAATTTGTGATGATGATTTTGTCACACAAATTAGCTCAAATACCTAGATTAAGAAGACAACGTTGAAGAAGGAACATCAACAAGGAAAGTGTACAAGCAAAGAGGAAAAATTGAGACTAGTGCTCATACTAGTTCTACTTCTCTCCTACATAATATTTCCTCCTGTACCCAAAGAAGCCAAGATCTTATTGTGAGTAAAGGAGAGAATAATGAAATATGTGAAATAGGAGGTGATGGAGATGAACCCCCTTATTTCAATATGGATCAAACTCATAATGTTGGATAGACGAAGGGAAAAAGGAGTAATACCAACCAAAGTTCTCAGAACCCAAAAGTCCCAAAAGATGATTTAGTTGAGATGGAAGTTGATAATGACAACTAAGATCCCAACTGAGCAATGGTACAAATCATTGAAAGCCAACAATTGGTAGAGGAGTTGGCCCATGAGGGACCAACAATTTTTTTAGGAGCAATCTTTGACCTTGCACAATACTAAATACAATAAAGAGGCCAGAAAACTACAAATAGAAAAATTTCATATTAAAAATACAAAAGCCATGGAGAAAATTGTTGGATTACTGAGAGGGGGGGTGAATCAGTAATAGAGAAATTTAATCCTTTTTCACCATAAAATTCAAGTGTTATGTCAATGTAGCATTATCATCCAATAGTTGTAGAGTAAATAAACATTGAACAAATGAGAAATCACACACATACACAGTACACTGGTGTTTTACGTGGAAACCCAAAGAGGGAGAAAACCACGAAATGATTTTTCTTATATGTCTTTAAGAATTACATTCATTGGAAGCACCAACTTCCTTTGTTTTCCAGCTACAACTGGAAGGAGGCTCCAAACCCCTAGTTTCTCAGGCTACAACCTGAGGGAAGATACAACTCCATACTTCTCTAGCTACAACTAGAAGGAGGCTACAACCCCCTATGTTCTCCAGCTACAACCAGAAGGTGGCTACAACCACTTGTCCTTTCCCCGTCCAACCTCCCTATCGTAGAAGTAGAATGATGGAACCATTGTCACACTATCACTGTGAGATATACTATTGTAAACATGTACCAATCAACCTGCACCAAACAACCTATACCAATAACCTAAACCATGCATCAACCTGTACCTCAAACTGTAATAAACCTATACCATAAACCAGTGCATCAACAATGCACCAGCCTGTACCAAAAAACCTGTAATCAACCTGTACCATAAACAAGTGCATCAACCATGCAACAACATGTACCTCAACTTGTAATCAACCTATACCATAAAAAAGTTCATAAACCATGCACCAACCTCTACTAAACAACCTGTAATCAACCCGTACCATAAACAAGTGCATCAACCATGCATTAACCTGTACCTCAACCTATACCATCAACGATTCCATCAACCATGCACCAAATATGTACCAATCATGCATCAAATACACATAAAATATGACTCATCAAGATGTACCAACATCATCAACTATACACCTCATGTATGTGCCAACTCATCAACTACTTGTCTCAACCATGTACCTAACATGTACCTCAACCAAAATTCCTCATCAATTTCATCATCCAAATCTGATTTGTAACTCTCTAATAGACCTGGTGTATATGATCACATACCGGCAAACCTTCCTTAACTTTAACAACAAGAGACTTGTTGAATTTTGGCTTATTCTAGAGAGCGAGCCCCACATGAAATATTTGTTGTATGGATTGTTCCGTATTATTTTCGACACAAAATGAGAGTGGAGATATAATAAAGAAATGCACAGAGATATCGTGTATATCCAATAATATAAAAAATATATATCAGAGATGAACCTATAAACACAAAGACATAGTAATACATGATTTCTATTAATGAAAGAAATGTACAGAGACTGTAAAAATACAGAGTGAAAGACTCGCTAGAATGGTGGCAACTTGTCTCTGAGAAGAGATGTGACGGCTACTCGCATTCGCAAGAAGATGATTACAATGAGGCTCTAAAGGAATTTTTAAAATAAAAAGGGATTCCAAAAACCATCGACATCCAAAAACCTAACCCTAGGAGATGAAGCGCCAAAATTCATGTGGGCCCCGTTTGGGTAAGTTGGTGCATCAACTTCCCGGGGTCGTAACTTTTGCATACGATCTCCATTTTAGGCGTATGATAGCCTGTTGGAAAGGTATCATCGAGGAGATTCATTTTGGGGACTCAATCATGACTTGGATATCATTGAGTTGGTTCGATCCCGAAAAACCTTCAATTAGGCCCTCAAAATGGCCCCGAAAGTTAAAACCTACTAAAAATAGTAAATTGCCAAAATTGCCAGAAAACTGTTTTGAGCCAGTTGGAAAAGGTGGGTGGCCACTGATATCCACCTGGATCAATCCTCCCTCCTTAGGAAGCAATGGTCTCCATTGTGTTGAGTTCTCGGGGGAGAGGGAAAAACGTTTGTTGAATCTGCATCTTGGTGACCTGCTTGTCTTGCTGAAGATGTTGCGCTGCTTAGTTTGTGGAAGACTGTCACGAACCTATTGAGCTTGAGGTTGTTCAACAAGTTGAGATACATGAGAGGATGATGTGAAGAAGGAATCTTTGCATTTTTCTATAGCCTTATCAACCTGCTTCTGTTGGATAGAAGGTGCTTGGGGCGAGGCTGTAGTGGTTGCAATGTCCTTCTATTCTCCTTCTGAACAGATTGTGAAGAAGCTAAATTTTGCAGTATGAGATACTACCTTGTGGCACCTTTTTGGTGGAACAATAGTTAGAACTACCTTTGGTATTCTGTAGAGATGACCCCTCAGAGAAACAATGACACTGTGGGGTCGAGACTCATAAACAACATGGCGCTTCCACATATATGGTTGGCCCAAGAGAACATCACAGACATCGAGTGGGACAACATCACATAATACTTCATCCTTGAAGGGCTGGATGTCATATGACAATCGACACTATTGGCTGACACAAAGATCTCATCCTTGGCGAAGCCACCCGATGTTGTATGGTTGTGGGTGTGGTGTTGTAGACAATCCCAATTGTTTGATGACCTCTGCTGAGATGAGGTTCTTTTGGCTTCCTCTATTAACAATGAAATGCAATGGGGTCCCCTTCACCCACATCTGTGAATGAAAAAGGCGCTCCCCATCTTCAGGATATGTTGGTTCTATTGGTTGAATTGTTGTGGTCGTGACAATAGCAGTGGGGTCTGCGTCAATGATCTGTCCTTTACCTGTATTTTTAGAATCAGATTATGAATCAGGGTTCATCTCCTTGTCTTTGATCTCAGACACCAATGACTCTTTTGAGCGACATTCATCGGTGTTTTTCCAGGGGATTTTGTGGAAATCCCATCATTTTCAGGTGTCCTTCTTTGTCTTCCCATGACCCTTCTTTTCCTATGGCTTAGACTGGTTTTCGGGAGACTGTCTATTAGGGTTGTCTTTGTCATACTTTGGTTGTTGCGGATTTGCATACCCAAACTCCAATTTGTTCTAGTGCTTAAATTTCTGCTCAATTTTAACAACATGTCGATAAGCAGCACCGAGTGATGAGATATCCAAAAAATCCATTCCAGTTTGGATGTATCTGTGTAGAGCCCCATGGTATTTCAGAACCAAATTTAGTCTTATTTATTATTTATTTTAGAAATTTCCTCTCCCTCTTCTATGTCTTTTTTCCTTATATTTTTGTATGATAGCACGGATGCAATTACATCCTAAAACTATAATGTAGATTGAATAGTATTAACAATAAGTCTAACCAAATTATCCAAGAACATAACGTGAACACGTTGAAACATAGGGGTAGAGTAGATGTTTTTTGGTGGTAGTCCTAGGTTGCATATTTACACATGTTTGTACCACCACCTCTCATTGCAATTTAACAAAACAAAGCTACATTGATCGTTTAAAATGTCATGCAACGTGTACAAAAAAAAGACTCGCATGGAGAGAGACCTTTCGTTGTTTCTCTAGGTTGACATGTGCAAGCATATTTACACATGTTCTTACCACCTCTCAAACCAATTTAACCAAAAAAAACTACATGGATAGTTTAAAATGTCATGTGACGTATACTCAAAAACACTCACATGGACAGGATAGAATGAAACTATGAACTCTTTCAATTTATTCATATGGGAGGCAACTATTTTTCTACCAAGTTCTTCGCCAATTGCAAAGCTAGAATGGGAGTTTACATCATATGTCAAGGGGTCGGAGTTTATAAACATAAGATTTCATCATTTTTATGGTGGGGCATGCATTCTTATCTCTTTTCAGAAGAGCCTCTTGAATTTTCTTTCACTTGGGATTTATTGAAAGCATGTGGATTCTTGGTCTCACTTTGAGAGGGAGTTCAATCAGTTAAACTTCTCTCCATTTGCTCATTTGAATTTGAATATGGCAATGAGATACAAACTTAGCTAGTTGATCATTTTCTTTTTCATAAAATGAAGAATCTAGGGTTTTCAATTTAATAAGAGAATCTCCATATTGAAAAAAAAAGAATAGCACAGCCCGTAGGAAGAAGATACATGTCACAAAATCCAATTGAACAAATCCGAAAAACAAACCTTGTGACCTTGACCAACATATTCACCTGACATTTATAACAAGAAAAATTTAACACAAGATCGAGTTGAACAAATAGAAAAACATACTTTGGTGATCTTGACCAACCTATTCACATTTAAATATATTTACACCTATAAACAGTAAACACCATGCAATAAGATTCATAACTAAATATTTATGTAATGTTTGTTTATTATGGAATGTAATCGATCAATCTCAACTCAACTGACTGTGACAAGGACAACGGGACTCATAAATAGGGGGTTCATGTTTCGTTAACGAAATGCTTTAAGGAGATTTGGTAATTTTAGAAGACTAATTGCGACTGTAAAGCTTAACCAAACGACGAGGCAAAGACATGAAACAAATTCTTTAATCCAAAAGACCAAATTGATAAGAGGGAAAGACATGAAACAAATTTGTGATCCAGATGATCCGAAAATATAGATCTTTTTGTTGTGAATGGAAATATGGGAGTTTAAAAGAACAAACTTGACATACGCCTTTAGCTTTTCCTATGAATATAAACAGAAACCCAAAAGAGAGATATTCAATGTTGCATGAGTGTGTTTGTAGAGAAACCAACAATATTAAGGACTACATTGTCCATACAAAATTAACCAGAATCAAAGATATGCAATGAGGCTCTAAAGGCCTTTTTAAAATAAAAAGGGATTCCAAAAACCATCGACATCCAAAAACCTAACCCTAGGAGATGAAGCGCCAAAAGTCATGCGGGCCCCGTTTGGGTAAGTTGGTGCATCAACTTCCCGGGGTCGTAACTTTTTCATACGATCTCCATTTTAAACGTATGATAGCCTGTTGGAAAGGTATCATCAAGGAGATTCATTTTGGGGCCTCAATCATGCCTTGGATATCATTGAGTTGGTTCGATCCTGAAATACCTTCAATTAGGCCCTCAAAATGGCCCCGAAAGTTAAAACCTGCTAAAAATAGTAAATTGCCAAAATTGCCAGAAAACTATTTTGAGCCAGTTGGAAAAGGTGGGTGGCCATTGATATCCACCTGGATCAATCCTCCCTCCTTAGGAAGCAATGGTCTCCATTGTGTTGAGTTCTCGGGGGAGAGGGAAAAACGTTTGTTGAATCTGCATCTTGGTGACCTGCTTGTCTTGCTGAAGACGTTGCGCTGCTCAGTTTGTGGAAGACTGTCACGAACCTATTGAGCTTGAGGTTGTTCAACAAGTCGAGATACATGAGAGGACGGTGTGCAGAAGGAATCTTTGCATTTTTCTGTAGCCTTATCGACCTGCTTCTGTTGGATAGAAGGTGCTTGGGGCGAGGCTGTAGTGGTTGCAGTGTTCTTCTGGCTTCCTCTATTAACAATGAAATGCACTGGGGTCCCCTTCACCCACATCTTTGAATGAAAAAGGCACTCCCCATCTTCAGGATTTGTTGGTTCTTTTGGTTGAATTGTTGCAGTCATGACAATAGCAGTGGGGTCTGCGTCAATGATCTATCCTTTACCTATATTTTTAGAATCAGATTATGAATCAGGGTTCGGCTCCTTGTCTTTGATCTCGGACACCAATGACTGTTTTGAGTGACATTCATCGGTGTTTTTCCAGGGGATTTTGTGGAAATCCCACCATTTTCAAGTGTCCTTCTTTGTCTTCCCATGACCCTTCTTTTCCTATGGCTTAGACTGGTTTTCGGGAGACTGTCTATTAGGGTTGTCTTTGTCATACTTTGGTTGTTGCGGATTTGCATACCCAAACTCCAATTTTTTCTAGTGCTTAAATTTATGCTCAATTTTAACAACATGTCGATAAGAAACACCGAGTGATGAGATATCCAGAAAATCCATTCCAGTTTGGATGTATCTGTGTAGAGCCCCACGGTATTTCAGAACCAAATTTCATTCAGAGTCTTTGATACCCAGCTTGGTGCGGAAGGTATGGAAGGTATTGGTGAACTCCAGAACTTCTTGGCCCCTCTCTTGCCGCAATGTGGTCCATCTCATGTACTGGTCCTCATAGTTTCCAACAGGACAATACTGTTCCTTTACCACATCCACAAAAAAATCCCAAGTGGGCTCGGCCCCATATATTCCAAACTCCTCTGTGGAACTTTTCTCCCAGTAAGTTTCCCACCAATGTTTGACATGAGGGAGAGCTTTAAGGAGTGTGAAGTTGATATTTTCTTTGTCGAAAAAATTGTGAACAAAGAAATAACCTTCTAGCAGAGTTAACCATTTTTCTACGGCTTCTACATCTATCTATCCTTCAAATAAAGAAATATCAAAATTAACTTGTACCTTGAAAGGCAAGGTGCTTCCAAAGTGGCCGCTTGATGAAGATACGCCTATTGCTATCGGAAAGCATTGAAGGATGTGGGAAAAATTCTCCATCATTTTGTCCCTCTGTCACGTGAGAGCTTGCTCAAGCAAAAGACTGATAGGATCGTCTGCTCCATCGTTTTTCTTTTCTTCCACCATTGAGGGTTTCTTAGGTGTGTGAGAGAGATTTCCTTCAAGAGAAACAAGCTCGAGACCCAACTTTCTATGCTCAGACCTCGTCGAGGACATGCACTGAAAAAAACGATCAAGAACAGCCTGCTTTGATACCACTAATACGGATTATTTTCGGCATGAAATGAGAGCAGAGATATAATAAAGAAATGCATAGAGATATCATGTATATCCAATAATATAACAAAAATATATTAGATATGAAACCATAAAAACAGAGATACAACAATACATGATTTCTATTAATGAAAGAAATGTACAGAGACTGTAAAAATACAGAGTGAAAGACTCACTAGAATGGTGGCAGCTTATCTCTAAGAAAAGATGTGATGGCTACTCGCATTCGCAAGAAGATGATTACAATGAGGCTTTGAAGGCCTTTTTACGATAAAAAGGGATGCCAAAAACCCTCGACATCCAAAAACCTAACCCTAGGAGATGAAGCACCAAAAGTTATGTGGGCCTCGTTTGGGTAAGTTGGTGCATCAACTTCCTGGGGTCATAACTTTTGCATACAATCTCTGTTTTAGGTGTATGATAGCTTGTTGGAAAGTTATCGTTGAGTAGATTCGTTTTGGGGCTTCATTCATGACTTTGGCTATCATTGAGTTGGTTAGATCCCGAAAAACCTCCATTTACGCATTTCATTGTTAATAGAGGAAGCCAGAAGAACCTCATATCCACCTGGATCAATCCTCCCTCCTTAGGAAGCAATGGTCTCCATTGCATTGAGTTCTTGGTGGAGAGGGAAAAGCATTTGTTGAATCTGCATCTTGGTGACCTACTTGTCTTGCTGGAGACGTCGCGTTGCTCAGTTTGTGGAAGTATGTCACGAACCTATTGAGGTTGAGGTTGTTCAACAAGTCGATATACATGAGACGACGGTGTGTAGAAGGAATCTTTCCATTTTTTCTGTAGCCTTGTTGACCTGCTTCTGTTGGATAGAAGGTGCCCGGGGTGAGGCTGTAGTGGTTGCAGTGTCCTTCTATTCTCCTTCTGAATAGATTGTGAAGAAGCTAAATTTTGTAGTATGAGATACTACCTTGCGTCACCTTTTAGGTGGAACAGTAGTCAGAACTTGCTTTGGTATTCTGTAGAGATCACCCCTCAGAGAAATAATGATACTGCAGAGTCGAGACTCATAAACAGCATGGCGCTTCCACATATATAGTTGGCCCAAGAGAATATCACAGACATCCAGTGTGGAAACATCACATAATACCTCATCCTTGAAGGGTTGGATGTCGTATGACAATCGACACTGTTGGCTGACACAAAGATCTCATCCTTGGCGAAGCCACCCAATGTTGTATGGTTGCGGGTGTCGTGTTGTCGACAATCCCAACTATTTGATGACCTATGCTGAGATGAGGTTCTTCGGGCTTCCTCTATCAACAATAAAATGCAACGGGGTCCCCTTCACCCACATCTATGAATGAAAAAGGCGCTCCTGAACTTCAGGATCTATTGGTTCTTTTGGTTGAATTGTTGCGGTCGTGACAATAGAAGTGGGGTCTGCATCAATGATCTATCCTTTACCAGTATTTTCAGAATTAGATTCAGAATCAGGGTTCGTCTCTTTGTCTTTGATCTTGGACACCATTCATCGGTGTTGTGCCAAGGGATTTTGTGGAAATTGCACCATTTTTCAATGTCCTTCTTTGTCTTCTCGTGACCCTTCTTTTCCTATGGCTTGGACTGGTTTCCGGAATACTGTCTATTAGGGATGTCTTTGTCATTCTTTGGTTGTTGCGGATTTGCAGACCTGAACTCCCATTTGTTATGGTGCTTAAATTTCTGCTCGATTTTAACAACATATCGATAAGCAACACTGAGTGATGAGATATCCAGAAAATCCATTTCAGTTTGGATGTATCTCTGTAGAGCGACATGGTATTTCAAAACCAAATGTCATTCAGAGTCTTTGATACCTAGCTTGGTGCGCAAGGTATGGAA
Organism: Picea engelmannii; assembly: GCA_009831015.1. Lineage (NCBI taxonomy): Eukaryota > Viridiplantae > Streptophyta > Pinopsida > Pinales > Pinaceae > Picea > Picea engelmannii. The sequence continues at coordinate 610,857 of ML787460.1, read as the reverse complement.
GGTATTGGTGAACCCCGGAACTGCTTGGCCCCTCTCTTGTCCCAATGTGGTCCATCTCATGTATTGGTCCTCATAGTTTCCAATAGGATAATACTGTTCCTTTACCACATCCACAAAAAAATTTCAAGTGGGCTCGGCCCCATATATTCCAGAGTCCTTTGTGGAACTTTTCTCCCAGTAAGTTTCCCACCAATGTTTGAGATGAGTGAGAGCTTTAAGGAATGCAAAGTTGATCTTTTCTTTGTCGGAAAAATTGTGAACAAAGAAATAACCTTCTAGCAGAGTTAACCATTTTTCTAGGGCTTATGCATCTATCTATCCTTCAAATACAGGAATATCAAAATTAACTTGTACCTTGAAAGGCAAGGTGCTTTCAAAGTGGCCGCTTGATGAAAATATGTCTATTTCTATCGGCAGGAGTTGAAGGATGTCGGAAAAATTCTCCATCATTTCGTCCCTCTGTCACGTGAGAGCTTGCTCAAGCAACAGACTGATAGGATCGTCTGCTCTGTCGTTTTTATTTTCTTCCGCCATTGAGGGTTTATTAGGTGTGTGAGAGATATTGTATTCAAGAGAGACAAGCTCGAGACCCAACTTGCTATACTCGAACCTCGTCGAGGACATGCACTGAAAAAAACGATCAAAAACAACCTGCTCTGATACCACTAATCCGGATTATTTTCGGCACGAAATGAGAGAGGAGATATAATAAAGAAATGCACAAATATATCGTGTATATCCAATAATATAAAAAAAATATATCATAGATGAAACCATAAAAACAGATATACAGTAATACACAATTTCTATTAATGAAAGAAGTGTACAGAGACTGTAAAAATACAGAGTGAAAGACTCGCTAGAATGGTGGCATTTTATCTCTAAGAAAAGATGTGATGGCTAATCGCATTCGCAAGAAGATGATTACAGTGAGGCTATGAAGGCCTTTTTACAATAAAAAGGGATGCCAAAAGCACTCGACATCCAAAAACCTAACCCTAGGAGATGAAGCACCAAAAGTTATGTGGGCCTCGTTTGGGTAAGTTGGTGCATCAACTTCCCAGGGTCGTAACTTTTGCATACAATCTCCGTTTTAGGCGTATGATAGCCCATTGGAAAGGTATCATCGAGTAGATTCATTTTGGGGATTCATTCATGAATTTGGATATCATTGAGTTGGGTAGATCCTGAAAAAACTTCATTTAGGACCTCAAAATGGCCCCAAAAGTTAAAACCTGCTAAAAATTGTAAATTGTCAAAATTGCCAGAAAACTGTTTTGAGCCAGTTCGAAAAGGTGGGTGGCCACTGATATCCACCTGGATCAATCCTCCCTCATCAAGAAGAAATGGTCTCCATTGCGTTGAGTTCTTGGGGGAGAGGGAAAATTGTTTGTTGAATCTGCATCTTGGTGACCTGCTTGTCTTGTTGGAGACGTCGCGCTGCTCAATTTGTGGAAGTTTGTCACGAACCTGTTGAGATTGGGGTTGTTCAACAAGTCAAGATACATGAGAGGAAGGTGTGCAGAAGGAATCTTTTTGTTTTGATGTAGTCTTGTCGACCTGCTTCAGCTGGATAGAAGGTGCTTGGGGCGAGGCTATAGTGGTTGCAGTGTCCTTCTATTCTCCTTCTGAACAAATTGTGAAGAAGCTAAATTTTGCAGTATCAGATACTACCTTGCGACACTTTTTAGGTGGAACAGTAGTCTAACTTACCTCTGGTATTATTTAGAGATGACCCCTCAGAGAAACAATGACACTGCGGGGTCGAGACTCATAAACAACATGGTGCTTCCACATATATGGTTGGCCCAAGAGAACATCACAGACATCCAGTGGGGCAACATCACATAATACCTCATCCTTTAAGGGTTGGATGTCGTATGACAATCGAGACTATTGGCTAACACTAAGGTCTTGTCCTTGGTGAAGCCACTCGATGTTGTATAGTTGTGAGTGTGGTGTTGTCGACAATCCCAACTGTTTGATGACCTCTACTAAGATGATGTTCTTCTGGCTTCCACTATCAACAAGAAAATGTAGTGGGGTATCATTCACCCACATTTGTGAATGAAAAAGGTGCTCCACCTCTTCAAGATCTGTTGGTTCTTCTGGTTGAATTGTTGTGGTCGCGAAAATCGCAGTGGGGTCTGCGTCCGCGACAATCAGATTCTGAATCAGGGTTCGACTCCTTGTCTTTGATCATGGCCACCAATGATTTTTTTGAGCGACATTCATCAGTGTTGTGCCAGGGGATTCTATGGAAATCACACCATTTTCCGGTGTCCTTCTTTGTCTTCCCGTGACCCTTCTTTTCCTATGGCTTGAACTGGTTTTCAGGATACTCTCTATTAGATATGTCTTTGCCATACTTTGGTTGTTGCGTATTTGCAAACCTAAACTCCCATTTGTTATGGTGCTTAAATTTCTGCTCAATTTTAACAGCATATTGATAAGCAACACCGAGTGATGAGATATCCAGAAAACCCATTTCAGTTTGGATGTATCTATGTAGAGCCCCACGGTATTTCAGAACCAAATGTCGTTCAGAGTCTTTGATACACAGCTTGGTGCACAAGGTATGGAAGGTATTGGTGAACCCCGGAACTGCTTGGCCCCTCTCTTGTCCCAGTGTGGCCCATCTCATGTATGGGTCCTCATAGTTGCCAACAGGATAATACTGTTCCTTTACCGCATCCACAAAAAAATCCCAAGTGGGCTCAACCCCATATATTCCAGACTCCTCTTTGGAACTTTTCTCCAAGTAAGATTCCCACCAATGTTTGACATCAGGGAGAGCTTTAAGGAATGCGAAGGTGATCTTTTCTTTGTCAGAAAAATTGTGAACAAAGAAATAACCTTCTAGCAAAGTTAACCATTTTTCTAGGGCTTCTGCATCTATCTGTCCTTCAAATACAGGAATATCAAAATTAACTTGTACCTTGAAAGGAGAGGTGCTTCCAAAGTGGTTGCTTGATGAAGATGCGTATGTTGGTATCGACAGTCATTAAAGGATGTGGAAAAAAATATCCATCATTTCATCCCTCTGTCGCGTTAGAGCTTGCTCAAGCAACAGACTGATATGATCATCTACTCCGATGTTTTTCTTTTCTTCCTCCATTGACGGTTTCTTGGGTGTGTGAGAGATATTCTCTTCAAGAGAGACAAGATGGAGACCTAACTTGATACACTCGAACCTCATCGGGGACATGCACTAAAAAAAATGATCAAGAATAGCCTGCTCTAATACCACTGATCCAGATTATTTTCAACACGAAATGAGAGCGGAGATATAATAAAGAAATGCACAGAGATATCGTGTATATCTAAGAATCTAACATAAATATATCATATATGAAACCATAAATAGAGAGATATAGTAATAGACGATTTCTATTATTGAAAGAAATGTATAGAGACTGTAAAAATACAGAGTGAAAGACTCGCTAGAATGGTAGCATCTTATCTCTGAGAAGAAATGTGACGGCTACTCGCATTCACAAGAAGACGATTACAATGAGGCTCTGAAGGCCTTTTCACAATAAACAGGGATGCCAAAAACCTAACCCTAGGAGATGAAGCGCCAAAATTCATGTGGGCCCCGTTTGGGTAAGTTGGTGCATCAACTTCTCGATGTCGTAACTTTTGCATACTATCTCCGTTTTAGGTGTATGATATCCCGTTGGAAAGGTATCGTTGAGGATATTCATTTTTGGTCCTCAATAATGCCTTTGGATATCATTGAGGTGGTTAGATATCGAAAAACCTTCATTTAGGCCCTCTAAATGTCCTCGGAAGTTAAAACCTGCTAAAAATAGTAAATTGCCAAAATTGCCAGAAAACTGTTTTGAGAAAGTTGAAAAAGGTGGGTGGCCACTGATATCCACTTGGATCAATCCTCCCTCCTTAGGAAGAAATGGGATCCATCATGTTGATTTTCCGGGGGAGAGTACAAAGAGTTTGTTGAATCTGCATCTTGGTGACCTGCTTGTCTTGTTGGAGACGTCGCGCTGCTCAGTTTGCGGAAGTCTGTCATGAACTTGTTGAGTCTGAGGCTATTCAACAAGTTGAGATACATGAGAGGAAGATGTGTGGAAGGAATCTTTGCATTTTGTTGCAGCCTTGTCGACCTGCTTCAGTTGGATAGAAGGTGCTTGGGGTGAGGCTGTAGTGGTTGCAGTGTCCTTCTATTCTCCTTCTGAACAGATTGTGAAGAAGCTAAATTTTGCAGTATGAGATACTACCTTGCGACACGTTTTAGGTGGAACAGTAGTCAGAACTACCTCTGGTATTCTTTAGAGATGACCCCTCAGAGAAACAATGACACTGCGGGGTCGAGACTCATAAACAACATGGCGCTTCCACATATATGGTTGGCCTAAGAGAAAATCACAGACATCCAGTGGGGAAGCATCACATAATACCTCATCCTTGAAGGGTTTGATGTCGTATGATAATCAATACTATTAGTTGACACGAAGGTCTTGTCCTTGGCTAAGCCACCTGATGTTGTATGGTTGCGAGTGTGGTGTTGTCGACAATTCCAACTATTTGATGACCTCTACTAAGATGAGGTTCTTCTAGCTTCCACTATCAACAATAAAATGCAGCAGGGTCCCCTTCACCCACATCTGTGAATGAAAAAGGAGCTCCCCCTCTTCACGATCTGTTGGTTCTTCTGGTTGAATTGTTGTGGTCATGACAATAGCAGTGGGGTCTGCATCAATGATCTATTCTTTACCAGTATTTTCAAAATCAGATTCTGAAACAGGGTTTGGCTCCTTGTCTTTGATCATGGCCACCAATGATTTTTTTGAGCGACATTCATCAGTGTTGTGCCAAGGGATTTTGTGGAAATCACACCATTTTTCGGTGTCCTTCTTTGTCTTCCCGTGAACCTTATTTTCCTATGGCTTGGACTTGTTTCCAGGATATTGTCTATTAGGGATGTCTTTGTCATACTTTGGTTTTTGTGGATTTGCAGACCTGAACTCCCATTTATTATGGTGCTTAAATTTCTGCTCGTTTTTAACAGCATATCGATAAGCAACACCAAGTGATGAGATATCTAGAAAATCCATTTCAGTTTGGATGTATCTGTGTAGAGCCCCATGGTATTTCAAAACCAAATGTCATTTAGAGTCTTTGATACCCAGCTTGGTGCGCAAGGTATGGAAGGTATTGGTGAACTCTGGAACTACTTGGCCCCTCTCTTGTTGCAATGTGGTCCATCTCATGTACTGGTCCTCATAGTTGCCAATAGGATAATACTGTTCATTTACCACATCCACAAAAAAATCCCAATTGGGCTCAACCCCAAATATTCTAGACTCCTCTGTGGAACTTTACTCCTAGTAAGTTTCCCACCAATGTTTGACATGGGGGAGATATTTAAGGAATGCGAAGGTGATCTTTTCTTTGTTGGAAAATTGTGAACAAAGAAATAACCTTCTAGCAAAGTTAACCATTTTTCTAGGGTTTATGCATCTATCTGTCCTTCAAATACAGGAATATAAAAATTAACATGTACCTTGAAAGGAGAGGTTCTTCCAAAGTGGTCGCTTGATGAAGATGCCCCTATTGCTATCGGTAGGCATTGAAGGATGTGGGAAAAATTCTCCATCATTTCGTCCCTCTGTCGCGTGAGAGCTTTCTCAAGCAATAGACTGATAGGATTGTCTGCTCCGTCGTTTTTCTTTTCTTTCGCCATTGATGGTTTCTTGGGTGTGCGAGAGAGATTCTCTTCAAGAGAGACAATATGGAGACCCAAATTTCTATACTCGGACCTCATTCGGGACATGCACTGAAAAAAATGATCAAGAACAACCTGCTCTGATACCACTGATCCAGATTATTTTCAACACAAAATGAGAGCGGAGATATAATAAAGAAATGCACAGAGTTATCACATATATCCAATAATATAACAGAAATATATCAAAGATGAAACCATAAAAAGAGAGATACAGTAATACACGATTTCTATTAATGAAATAAATGTACAAAGACTGTAAAAATACAGAGTGAAAGACTCACTAGAATGGTAGCAACTTATCTCTGAGAAGAGATGTGACGGATACTCGCATTCGCAAGAAGACAATAACAATGAGGCTCTGAAGGAATTTTTAAAATAAACAGGGATGGAAAAAACCCTCGACATCCAAAAACCTAACCCTAGGAGATGAAGCACCAAAAGTCATGCGGGCCCCGTTTGGGTAAGTTGGTGCATCAACTTCCCAGGGTCGTAACTTTTGCATACGATCTCCGTTTTGGGCGTATGATAGCCCGTTGGAAATGTATCATTGAGGAGATTCATTTTTAGGCCTCAATCATTCCTTCAACTATCATTGAGTTGGGTCTATCCTGAAAAAACTTCATTTAGTCCCTCAAAATGGCCCTGGAAGTTAAAACTTGCTAAAAATAGTAAATTGCCAAAATTGCCAGAAAACTATTTTGAGCCAGTTGGAAAAGGTGGGTGGCCACTGATATCAACCTGTATAAATCCTTCCTCCTTAGGAAGCAATGGTCTCCATTGCGTTGAGTTCCCAAGGGAGAAGGAAAAGCGTTTGTTGAATCTGCATCTTGGTGAACTGCTTGTCTTGTTGGAGATGTCGCACTACTCAGTTTGTGGAAGTCTGTCACGAACCTGTTGAGGTTGAGGTTGTTCAACAAGTCGAGATACATGAGAGGAGGGTGTGCAGAAGGAATCTTTACATTTTGTTGCAGCCTTGTTGACTTGTTTCAGTTGGATAGAAGGTACTTGGGGTGAGGTTGTAGCGGTTGCAGTGTCTTTCTGTTCTCCTTCTGAACAGATTGTGAAGAAGCTAAATTTTGCAGTTTGAGATACTACCTTGCGACACTTTTTAGGTGGAACAGTAGTCAGAACTACCTCTGCTATTATTTAGAGATGACCCCTCAAAGAAACAATGACACTGTGGGGTCGAGACTCATAAACAACATGGTGCTTCCACATATATGGTTGGCCCAAGAGAACATCACAGATATCCAGTGGGGAAACATCACATAATATCTCATCCTTAAAGGGTTGGATGTTGTATGACAATCGAGACTGTTCGCTGACACGAAGGTCACATCCTTGGCGAAGCCACCCGATGTTGTATGGTTGCGAGTGTGGTGTTGTCGACAATCCCAACTGTTTGATGACCTCTGCTGAGATGAGGTTCTTCTAGCTTCCGCTATCAACAATAAAATGTAGCGGGGTCCCCTTCACCCACATATGTGAATGAAAAAGGTGCTCCCCCTCCTTAGGATCTGTTGGTTCTTATGGTTGAATTGTTGTGGTCATGACAATAGTAGTGGGGTTTACGTTAATGATCTATCCTTTACCAGTATTTTTCAGAATCAAATTCTGAATCAGGGTTTCCTCCTTGTCTTTGATCATGGCCACCAATGATTTTTTGGAGCGACATTCATCGGTGTTGTGCCAGGGGATTTTTTGGAAATCACTCCATTTTTTAGTGTCCTTCTTTGTCTTCCCGTGACCCTTCTTTTCCTATGGCTTGGACTGGTTTTCGGGATACTGTCCATTAGGGATGTCTTTGTCATACTTTGGTTGTTGCGGATTTGCAGACCTGAACTCCCATTTGTTACAGTGCTTAAAATTATGCTCGATTTTAACAGCATATCGATAAGCAACACTGAGTGATGAGATATCTAGAAAATCCATTTCAGTTTGGATGTATCTGTGTAGAGATCTACGGTATTTCAGAACCAAATGTCGTTCAGAGTCTTTGATACCCAACTTGGTGCGCAAGGTATGGAAGGTATTGGTGAACTACGGAACTGCTTGGCCCCTCTCTTGTCGCAGTGTGGTCCATCTCATGTACTGGTCCTCATAGTTGCCAACAGGATAATACTGTTCCTTTATCGCATCCACAAAAAAATACCAAGTGGGATCGGCCCCATATATTCCAGACTCCTCTGTGGAACTTTTCTCCAAGTAAGTTTCCCACCAATTTTTTACATGAGCGAGAGCTTTAAGGAATGAAAAGGTGATCTTTTCTTTGTCAGAAAAATTGTGAACAAAGAAATAACCTTATAGCAAAGTTAACCATTTTTTTAGGGCTTATGCATCTATTTGTCCTTCAAATATAGGAATATCAAAATTAACTTGTACCTTGAAAGGCGAGGTGCTTCCAAAGTGGTTGCTTGATGAATATGCGTCTATTGCTATTGGCAGGCATTGAAGGATGTGGGAAAAATTCTCCATCATTTCGTCCCTCTGTCACATGAGAGCTTGCTCAAGCAACAGAGTGATAGGATTGTCTGCTCCGTCATTTTTATTTTCTTCCACCATTGACAGTTTCTTGGGTGTGCGAGAGAGATTCTCTTCAAGAGAGACAATATGGAGACCCAAATTGCTATACTCAAACCTCGTCAGGGACATCCATTGAAAAAAACGATCAAGAATAGCCTGCTCTGATACCACTAATCCGGATTATTTTTCAGCACGAAATGACAGTGGAGATATAATAAATAAATGCAAAGAGATATCACATATATCCAATAATATAACAGAAATATATCATAGATGAAACCATAAACATAGATATACATTAATACACGATTTCTATTAATGAAATAAATGTACAGAGACTGTAAAAATACAGAGTGAAAGACTCGCTAGAACGGTAGCAGCGTATCTCTGAGAAGAGATGTGACGGCTACTCGCATTAGAAAGAAGATGATTACAATGAGGCTCTGAAGGCCTTTTTACAATAAACAGGGATGTAAAAAATCCTCGACATCCAAAAAACTAACCCTAGGAGATGAAGCACCAAAAGTCATGTGGGCCCCGTTTGGGTAAGCTGGTGCATCAACTTCCCGGGGTTGTAACTTTTGCATACGATCTCCGTTTTAGGCGTAAGATATCCCGTTGGAAAGGTATCATTGAAGAGATTAATTTTTGGGCCTCATTCATGCCTTTGGATATCATTGAGTTGGGTCTATCCCGAAAAACCTTCATTTAGGCCCCCAAATTGGCCCCAGAAGTTAAAACTTGCTAAAAATAGTAAATTGTCAAAATTGCCATAAAATTGTTTTGAGCCAGTTGGAAAAGGTTGGTGGCCACTGATATCCACCTAGATCAATCCTCCCTCCTTAGGAAGAAATGGTCTCCATTGTGTTGAATTCCCATGGGAGAGGGAAAAGCGTTTGTTGAATCTACATCTTGGTGACCAGCTTGTCTTATTGGAGACGTCGCGTTGCTCAGTTTGTGGAACTCTGTCATGAACCTGTTGAGGTTGAGGTTGTTCAACAAGTCGAGATACATGAGATGATGGTGTGCAGAAGGAATCTTTTCATTTTTCTGCAACCTTGTCAACCTACTTCAGTTGGATAGAAGGTTCTTGGGGCGAGGCTGTAGTGGTTGCAGTGTCCTTCTGTTCTCCTTCTGAACAAATTATGAAGAAGCTAAATTTTGTAGTATGAGATACTACCTTGCGACACTTTTTTGGTGGAACAATGGTTGTAACTACCTCTGGTATTCTTTAGAGATGACCCCTCAGAGAAACAATGACACTGCGGGGTCGAGACTCATAAACAACATGGCGCTTCCACATATATGGTTGTCCCAAGAGAACATCACAGACATCCAGTGAGGAAATATCACATAATACCTCATCCTTGAAGGGTTGGATGCCATATGACAATCGAGATTGTTGGCTGACACGAAGGTCTCGTCCTTGGCGAAGCCACTCGATGTTGTATGGTTGTGAGTGTGGTGTTGTCGACAATCCCAACTGTTTGATGATCTCTGCTGAGATGGGGTTCTTTTGGCTTTCGCTATCAACAATAAAATGAAGCAAGGTCCCCTTCACCCACATCTATGAATGAAAAAGGTGCTCCCCCTCTTCAGGATCTGTTTTTTCTTCTGGTTGAATTATTGTGGTTGCAACAATAGTAGTGGGGTCTGCATCAATGATCTGTCCTTTACCAATATTTTCAGAATCATACTCTAAATCAGGGTTCGGCTCCTTGTCTTTGATCATGGCCCCAAATGATTTTTTTGAGCGACATTCATCACTGTTGTGCCAGGGTATTTTGTGGAAATCGCACCATTTTCCGGTGTCCTTATTTGTCTTCCCGTGACCCTTCTTTTCCTATGGCTTGGACTGGTTTTCGAGATACTGTCTATTAGGGATGTCTTTGTCATACTTTGGTTGTTGCTATTTGGAGACCTGAACTCCTGTTTGTTATGGTGCTTAAATTTCTGCTCGATTTTAACAACATATCGATAAGCAACATCGAGTGATGAGATATCTAGAAAATCCATTTCAGTTTGGATGTATTTGTGTAGAGCCCCACGGTATTTCAGAACCAAATGTCGTTTAGAGTCTTTGATACCCAGCTTGGTGTGCAAAGTATGGAATGTATTGGTGAACTTCGGAACTGCTTGGCCCCTCTCTTGTCGCAGTGTGGTCCATCTCATGTACTTGTCCTCATAGTTGCCAACAGGATAATATTGTTCCTTTATCGCATCCACAAAAAAATCCCAAGTGGGCTCGGCCCCATATATTCCAGACTCCTCTATGTAAATTTTCTCCCAGTAAGTTTCCCACCAATGTTTGACATGAGGGAGAGCTTTAAGGAATGTGAAGGTGATCTTTTCTTTGTCGGAAAAATTGTGAACAAAGAAATAACCTTCTAGCAAAGTTAACCATTTTTCTAGGGCTTCTGCATCTATTTGTCCTTCAAATACAGGAATATCAAAATTAATTTGTACCTTGAAAGGCGAGATGCTTCCAAAGTGGTCACTTGATGAAGATGCGCCTGTTGCTATCGGTAGGCGTTGAAATATGTGGGAAAAATTCTCCATCATTTCGTCCCTCTGTCGCATGAGATCTTGCTCAAGCAACAGACCGATAGGATCGTCTGCTCCATTGTTTTTCTTTTCTTCTGCCATTGACGGTTTCTTGGGTGTGCGAGAGAGATTCTCTTCAAGAGAGACAAGATGGAGACCCAAATTTCTATACTCGGACCTCGTCGGGGACATGCACTGAAAAAAAGATCAAGACAGCCTGCTCTGATACCATTGATCCGGATTATTTTCAGCACGAAATGAGAGCGGAGATATAATAAAGAAATGCACAGATATATCACATATATCCAATAATATAACAGAAATATATCAGAGATGAAACCATAAACACAGAGATACAGTAATACATGATTTCTATTAATGAAAGAAATGTACAGAGACTGTAAAAATATAGAGTGAAGGACTCGCTAGAATGGTAGCATCTTATCTCTGAGAAGAGATGTGACGGCTACTCACATTCACAAGAAGACGATTACAATGAGTCTCTGAAGGTGTTTTTACAATAAATAGGGATACCAAAAACCCTCGACATCCAAAAACCTAACCCTAGGAGATGAAGCGCCAAAAGTCATGTGGGCCCCGTTTGGGTAAGTTGGTGCATCAACTTCCCGGGATCGTAACTTTTGCATACGATCTCCGTTTTAGGCGTATGATAGCCCGTTGGAAAGGTATCGTTGAGGAGATTGATTTTTGGGCCTCAATAATTCCTTTAGCTATCATTGAGTTGGGTCAATCCTAAAAAACCTTCATTTAGGCCCTCAAAATGACCCCATAAGTTAAAACTTGCTAAAAATAGTAAATTGGCAAAATTGCCATAATTTTTTTTTGAGCCAATTGGAAAAGGTGGGTGGCCACCGATATCCACCTGGATCATGGATCTTAGAAAACATCATCAAAATAATTTATCCTCCCTTGAATTTCGACCTTCTTTACTTCACCTTCCCTCTGAAATTCATCTTAAATATCCTTTGGTTACCTCAGTCACCTGTAGATATTCAACATGCTCAAGTGTGATTAAAATGAGAGAGTCTTGCCTCTTATTTATATTTTCATGTAGCTTCCTTAAGGGGTTACCTTTTATCCATCTTAACCCACTTTCCTTATTTTAGGGTTAACCCACTTCTAACCACTTGTCAACCTAGCAATTTCTCCATTAACGTTATTATTTAAATAATTTATTTTGTATTCACTTTGACTTATAATACACTTATCACTTCACTTTAATATTTACCTTCGAAAATCTCTTAAACCACTTTGACTGCTTTGACCTTTTGGCACTTCTAGATGACTCATGAGGGTTCTCCAACTTCACATGGCCATAAATCTCTAATCGTGAAGAGTTATGTGACGTTCCACATACCATTGGAAATGGCATGACATGTACTATGCATATAGAATATTCTTGTCTGAAAATATGTCTAACTCATACCATTATCCATCAAACTAACTTGGGTCCATTACCTAAACCTTTCTCCAACTTCACATGGCCATAACTCTCTAACCGTGAGGAGTTATGTGACATTCCACATACCACCAAAAATGGAATGACATGTACTACCCATTTAGAATAGTCTTACCTTCAAATATATTAAAACTCATACCATTATACATCAAACAAACTTGGGTTCATTACCCAAACCTTTTTGCTATTGGAATTTTCTACCAGACGTTCTCCAAGGGTTGACATCAATCACTAAGAGTTGACATAAATATACAATATCACTCTCCAATAGTTGACATCAATGAAAACCAACAATCCATACCAACTGTCCATCAACCTAAGCCAACTGACAATCCATACCAACTGTCTAACAATATCCCCCTTTGGCATTGATGGCAACACCAACATTGATGACAACACTTAGTCATGATAACATTCATTCTTATACTCCTCATCAATGTTTCTATCTCTCCCCCTTTGACATCAATGAAAAAGGGTATCTCCCTTTGGGGATGATCCCCCTAACTGAAATCTCCTTGGGTTTCTACCCCTGTCTACATGCCTTTATGATCTCTCTCCAAGCATTTATATCATGCATCTGATAAATATCTCCCCCTTTGTCATCAATGGAAAAGGTATCTTTCCATCCAGGGTTGCTCCCCCTGACTGAACTCTTCCTGAAACTCATCTCCCAACCTGAACTTTCCTCTTGATGGTGCTTCCTTTTGTAAATCTAAGACATATAATATAAGGATTCAAAAGAATTCATTTTGGAGTAGAAATTACTCTGAGTCTCTGGAAAAAATACTCAAAGGATTCCCTTGGAAGTGATTTTGTAAAGATGTCTGCCATTTGTTCTTTTGTTCCCACATATTCAACTATGATGTTCTTCTCTGCAACCTATTCCCGTAGAAAGCGATACTTTATTGGAATGTGCTTCTTCTTGGAGTGCATCATCAGGTTCTTTGAGATACTGATGGCGCTTATATTATCACAATAGATTGGAATGGGCTCATCATACTCGACCTATATATTTAATTAGAATGTTGCCCCACTGGTCATTCGTCGGTCATCAATGCAACCTGCCAAATCTGCATCTTTGTAGGCAATAAGTGATATATCCTTTCCTTTTGGATACCATAATCCAAACTCTTCTATTCCTTCGAGATATATGAAAATCTTATTTATTGTTAAGACATGTGATTCATTTGGTGTTGCCTGAAATCGTGCCACCTGTCCAACTTCCTGCATTACATCTGGTCTAGATGTTTTCACATATAGTAAGCTACCAATCATTGACCTGTATTGCCTCTGGTCTGTAGACTTTGAATCATCATATTTTCTCAACTTGCAACTAGTTTTCATAGGAGTGGTAACTGGTTTGCAATCTTCCATTCCGAACCTCTTTAGCATTTCTCTGATATACTTAGTTTGAGAAATAAAAATTCCTTGGTTTCTTTGACATAGATGAAGAGCCAGAAAGAAGGATAGTTCTCCAAGTAATGACATTTCAAATTCATTCTCCATATCCTTTGCAAATTTCTGGCTTAACCTATCGTTAGTACTTCCAAAAACAATATCATCAACATACATTTCAATAATAAAATACTACCTTGAGTTACCTTGATGTAGAGGTTGTTGTCTACACTTCCTTTCCATAGTTCGTAAGGAGTTTTTTCATTGTTGTTTCTGAGCATTACTCTGTTTTGAATGTGAATTGTTGTATGCATTGCATGTGTCCAAAAAATATTTGTCAATTTGGAATTCATTAGCATTGTTCGAGCCATTTCCTATGTAATTATCATCCATTATGATAATTTTCCTTTGTCTTTGAACCAATCTATGAATTCATGCTCTCGTCCATACTGTCCAAGACTCTACTTGTGCAACTGTCCATAATGTTGACCCATTTATCACTATACTATCATGACGTCTTTATTAATCCATCAAATTGTTTGTCTACTAATTGACTGCTCTAAATATGTCTTCTCAAACTCTGCAAGATACTCGAAGGATGGTTCTTTGGTCTGTCACAACTATCGCATAGATTCTCCTTGTCTAATATTCATATTACCTGGGAGTCTCTAAGCCGGATGGCTCAGAATAATTATTTCTCTGATGTGTATTCATCATCATATTCATTGGTAGATTCATCATCATATTCTTTGGTTGATTCATCATCTCTCTTAGCGCTGGCTTCTTTCTTTCTGTCTATGGATTCATCTTTCACTAAAATGATTGAAAGTACAATCTCTTAAACTTATTCCTTATTTACCTATCCTTATTTTCTTTCAGTTATCTCCAAACCTTTATGTATCTGACATCTTTCTTTTTCTCTGTAGAATTTTCTTCATCTCGTTGTATTTCCAATCTTGCGATCTCTGGGACCTGGTCATTCTTCACCTGTTCTTCTTTTTTTCTTATCCATACTTTCTTATATCTGATATCAGTGTTATCTTTCATGGAAGTATCAATCATGCTTCTACAATCATTAGCTATGTGTCCATAGTTATGACATTCAATGTTACGTGGGGCCACATATGCACTTCTTGCTTGAATATTTCTTTTATAATCCCTGCAATCTGCAACCTTATGTCCAAAATTAGTACAATAAAAACAATGACCATAAAGTAAATTTGCATACCTGGGAGTGAATGATATTGTTTGTGGTGTATTCCTTCTGAATTTCTTCCTTGACTAATCATGATCATGATTGAATCTTATTTGTGTCTTGAACATGAATGGTCTTCTTGAAGATATATCTTCAATAGTTTTCTTAGATTCTAGTTGACCATGATTCCTTCCTTTGAGTACTTCTGCATAACTCTTTCTATTTTCTTCATTCTTCTTTTCTAGAAACCATGAGTGCTTCTCTTCATTCTCTATAACTGATGTGGATGTTTTTGTCTCTTCAACGTTCTTGTTGAGCTTGATGATTTTACTTCTCAATGTGAAAACTTCTTCTTCAAGCTTCTCAACCTCTTCTTCTTTCTTCATTATCTGAGACTTCATGACTTCTTTTGTTCTTTTTGCTTCTTCAAGATGAATTTTTAATTTGATTATTTCTTCTTCAAGTCCTTTCTCTTCTTGACCAAACTCTACCTCAAGTTGTTTTAGATCATTAGTTCTTTCGTTAAGATGATCTATCAATATCTTCTCTCTAATTTATTCTTCTTCCTTTTGTGCTTCTATGTTGGCTTCCAAATACTACTTTTGATATTCAATATTTTCTTCGATCTTTATATATTCTTCTAGCTAAGTTCTTAAGTTCTCGATGACCTATTGGGATTCTTAAAAAATGTGAACACTTTCCTTTTGTTTCATCAATTATTTATTTAGTGACTTATTTTCTTCTCTTAGTTCATCTAAAAAACTAATCAATTCTCTAGTGATTATGTAGTCTTCATCTTCTGAATCTATTTGACATGGTGAACATAATTCTTCTTGATTTGTATCTGCATCTTCTTTGACATTTTCTGAATCTATGATGGGTGAAGAATATATGTAATGTAACTTATCCCAAAGTTCTTTGGCCGATGAACATTTACCAACCTTTTCTCTTACCGGATTAGGTAATCCTTTCCAGATGAAATCCATTGCTATTTTTTTATTCTTCTTTAATTCCTTCTTGTCTGCAGTCTTTGCCCTTCTTGAACTATCATATCTTGTAACAAATGATAGCTAAATATAACGTCCTTGTGTCTATAAAAATACTTTCGTCATTTTTCTCCACATCTCATACTTAAAACCATTATGACCATTAAACATTGGTAGTCCATTCTTATAATAATCCATGATCTCCTTCCAGTGGTTAAATTGTTTCCTAAAGGAACCTGCTCTGATACCAATTGTTGGATTACT
>ML787460.1:572241-594647 GCA_009831015.1 Picea engelmannii | reverse complement strand
TTATCTTCCAATAGTTGCAGAGTAAATAAATAATGAACAAATGAGAAATCACACACATACAAAGTACACCAGTGTTTTACGTGCAAACCCAAAGAGAGAGAAAACCACATAATGTTTTTTCTTATATGTCTTTAAGAATTACATTCATTGGAAGCACCAACTTCTTCTTTTTTCCATATGCAAATGGAAGGAGGCTCCAACCCCCTATTTTCTCAGGCTACAACCTGAGGGAAGCTCCAAATCCCCAATTCTCTGGCTACAACTAGAAGGAAGCTACAACACCCTATGTTCTCCGGCTACAACCACATGTCCTTTCCCCATCCGATCGCCCTGTCGTAGAAGTAGAATGATGGAACAATTGTCACACTATAACTATGAGATATAATGTTGTAAACTTGTACCAATAACATTAACCATGCATCAACCTGTACCTCAACCTGTAATCAACCTATACCATAAACAAGTGCATCAACCATGCACCAACTTGTACCAAACAACCTGTAATCAACCTGTACCATAAACAAGTGCATAAACCATGCAACAACATGTACCTCAACCTGTACCATAAACAAGTGCATCAACCATGCACCAACCTATACCAAACAACCCGTAATCAACCTATACCATAAACAAGTGCATCAACCATGCACCAACCTGTACCTCAACCTATACCATCAACGAGTGCATCAACCATGCACCAAATATGTACCAATCATGCATCAAATACACATAAAATATGACTCATCAAGATGTACCAACATCATCAACTATACACCTCATGTATGTGCCAACACATCAAATACTTGTCTCAACCATGTACCCAACATATACCTCAACCAAAAGTCCTCATCAATTTCATCATCCAAATCTGATTTGTAGCTATGTAATAGACCTGGTGTATATGATCACATACCTGCAAACCTTCCTTAATTTTAACAACAAGAGAATTGTTGAATTTTGGCTTATTCTAGAGAGAGAACTTGTAGAGCGTGTCCTGCACGAAATATTTTTTAATGGATCTTAGAAAGCATCGTCAAAAGAACTTATCCTCCCTTGAATTTTGACCTTCTTTACTTCACCTTCCCTCCCAAATTTGACTTAGATATCCTTTGGTTACCTCAGTCACCTGTAGATATTCAATATGCTCAAGTTAGATTAAAATGAGAGAGCCTTGCCTCTTATTTATACCTTCA
Organism: Picea engelmannii; assembly: GCA_009831015.1. Classification (NCBI taxonomy): domain Eukaryota; kingdom Viridiplantae; phylum Streptophyta; class Pinopsida; order Pinales; family Pinaceae; genus Picea; species Picea engelmannii. Next base: position 593,454 of record ML787460.1, on the reverse strand, counting down.
TGTAGCTTCCTTACGGGGTTACATGTTAACCATCTTAACCCACTTTCCTTATTTTAGGGTTAACCCACTTCTAACCACTTGTCAACCTAGTAATTTCTCCATTAACTTTATTATTTAAATAATTTATTTTGTATTCACTTTGATTTATAGTACACTCATCACTTCACTTTATTATTTTCCTTCTAAAATCTCTTAAACCACTTTGACTGCTTTGACCTTTTGGGGCTTCTAGATGACTCATGAGGGTTCTCCAACTTCACATGGCCATAACTCTCTAATCGTGAGGAGTTATGTGATGTTACACATACCACTGGAAATGGCATGAAATGTATTATCCATATAGATTATTCTTACCTGAAAATATATCTTAACTCATACCATTATCCATAAAAAAAACTTGGGTCCATTACCCAAACCTTTCTCCAACTTCACATGGCCATAACTCTCTAACCATGAGGAGTTATGTGACATTCCACATACCATCAGAAATGGCATGACATGTACTTACCATTTATAATAGTATTACTTTCAAATATATTAAAACTCATATCATTATACATCAAACAAACTTGGGTCCATTACCCAAACCTTTGTGCTACCGAACTTTCTCCAAGGGTTTACATCAATCACTAAGTGTTGACATCAATATACAATATCACTCTCCAATGGTTGAAATCAATGAAAACCAGCAGTACATATCATCTTTACATCAACCTAAGCCAACTGACAATTCATACCAAATTTATGACACAAATATGTGACTACTTTACATTATTTTTCATTGCATCATCATTTAAATCAATACACATTATCATTTTTCATTATATCATTCTTAAATAAATAAAACTATTAGATATATCATTCTTGGTATCATTGCAGCTATGTGAATACTTTACATCATTCTTCATTGTATCATCACTTAAATCAATACACATTATCAGTTTACATTATATCATTTTTGAAACCAATGAAGGAAAACAAAGTATTAGAGGAAGAACTAGGGAGAATGGAAGGGAGAATCCATTACCTTCTTTGTGGAGGCTCCTTCAAGAAACTGAAACCCTATCCTCCATGATGATGAAACCCTCTTAGGGGAAACCCTAAGGAAGAAAAGGTAAGGGAGAATAAGAGAAGAGAAAAAGAGAAGAAATAAGAAAAGAATGGGAGAGTAGGCTTCGATTATTTTTTATGAGAAAAAATAACATATTTTAATTAAATTAACAAAAATATCCTCACATTCATTATATTATATTATTATATAATGGAGCCGACATTATTTTTTATTATTTTATTATTTATTGTTATTTATTATTATTTTAATTATTATTATTATTATTGTAACGTTACGTGAACATCTTCCCCATACTGGGATGTAGAGTGTCTCTTGGTGCAACCAGCCTAGATCCATTTTAACTTTGGATCTATCAAGCGTCTAGAGGGATCACATCTCTCCAGGTGAAAACATTTTTTAGAGTGCAAAACTTGAGGAAAGGTTAAAGGTTTGCATCTCAAGATATTTGATCTCTCTTGATGCTTGATAGATCCAGAGTTAAGATGGATTGATGTAGGGGTCTCAAAGGAAATTCATGATTCTAACCCTAAGAGGGTCAAACCATTTACTAAAGGGGGTTGGGTCCCTTAATTTTCAATTTCATTTTAATAAGTAGGTTGAGATGCCTTTAGAAGACATCTAAATTGAATTTGATTGTAATCAGTTGTAATAGGTGTGTTATGTTCCTAATTGTTAGAAAAAAGTGAGTGATTTGGGAGATTTGCTAAGATTTGATTGGGATTTGGTTGTTACATCCATATAAGAGTTCATTTAGATATATCAATGGTGTAATTGTTCGGAATTAGTGTTGGAGAGGGTGACTTTGTGTATATTGAACATAGGGATCTCTAAGATATCTACCATCTTGAGTTCTGGTATTGAATTAATAAAGTGTAGAGTTTGAATTTTATCTATGATGTGCATGTGTATCTCAATGTTATAGAAACTATCCTTTGAATAATATGGGGCATTTCTATCCAATTGTAAATTAATGATCTATCAATTGGATCATACACTCAAATCAGGGAAGGAACAATACCAGTTCGAATTATACAGAAAGTTAAATTTCGGTCGTAAGATCTAGGTAAGAGGAGGAGTCGGAGTCATCGATCGACTTCCAAAGGAGTGAGACAAAAAATAATAATATTTATTGCCAATCATTGATCATGTTTACATCAACAATCTCCATTATTTTTTAATCGAATAACATGGAGTATCAGATCATGGTTGAAGAGAGGAATCGACGGTGGGAAATCCTTCACGATTTAAAGTAGCGAGAAGGTTAATGTCGAGGTGATTTGTAAATTGAACTGGAGAGTTGATCAATTGGATTACATGTCACTCTGAGGTAAATTCACATTCCATTTATTTCTTAACAAATCATTTTTTTGGAGTGTCGAACCAACGAGGACCGTTCAAGGTTGTCTCTTTATTAAAACACAACCATCGATCCGATAGGATGGAAAGTTATAATTTAGCTTAAATTTGGGTTAGCACTCAGTCATAAATCTTGGTCATCTATTAAAGGAGATAAGCCTCAAGCCTTACCTATTGAAACCTCCATGCCTTCTCAAACTAGATTAGGGTTTTATCCCTTGATCTTGTTGAAGTTTTAAGGAGAACTATATCACCACAATTAATCTTGATAATTGTTAGAGTCACTCTAATCCTGTTATAGAATGAGGAGAAGTTGATAAATCATACATAAAATTCGCATAGTGAAATTGAGTCTGACTATGGCTCTTTGGCACCTCTAATAAATTTGAGATCAGAGGTGAGATTGGAGTTGGACATTAATCCAACCAGGCTATCAAGTGGTATTAGAGCCTCTTGAGTATTGTCTTTAGCAACCATGCATACAAAGAGAAGAGGTATGCCAGAAAATGTTGTTGTTACAAAGTTTCATAATGAACTAAGGAGAGTTCAAGCTAGGATGGAAGCCAAGGAAGCAGCTCAGAGGAGAAAATATGACACGGGAGATTCCAGTGAGGCTAAAGACACAATCTATACTGAAGGAGGAGAAGCCCCATGAGGTGAAACAATTGAGCAACAATTGTTAAGGTTGATTACAAAGGTAGGAGTCATACCTAAAATGGAAGTTCCAATGTATGAGGGGGACTTGAATGTTGAAGAATTGTTTGATTGTATAAATACAATGGAAAAGCATATTGATTATGAGGACATAGATGGAGGGAAGAAAGTCAAGTATGATGTAACTAGGTTGAAAGGACATGCAAACTTATGGTGGGATGAGTTACAGGTTGACATAAGAAGAAAAGGGAAAACCAAGCTTAAGAGTTGGGATTGAATGGAAGCCAAGTTTAAGGCCAAATTCATGCAAAAGGAATACCAGCTGAATCTATTCAGGAAATTACAGAATTTGAGACAAAAAGGTATGTCAATGAAGGATTATAATGAAGAGTTATATAGACTAAACATCATAGAAAATCATTTAGAAGATGATGTTGAGAAAGTTCCCAGGTATATCAATGGAATAAGGTATGAAATATAGGATGAAATCAGTCTACTAAATTTGAGGAATGTAGAAGATTATTATCAAGAAGCCTTGAAAGAAGAAGATAAATTGGCCAGGAAGCAGAGCCAAAGAACCAGAGGAAGAAGCCAATCCAGAGGAAAAGGATCATCTAGAAGGAGATTTCAGAATACGAAAGAAGAAGCAAGAATATATAGAATCCAATCACCAAAAAAAGGAGAATCCAAGGGAGGAAGATTCTTCTCAAGAGGAAGAGGAATAGGTAGAGATATTAGGTGTTATACCTGTGGAAAGACAGGGAATATTTCTTGTGATTGTCCTAAAAAAAACCCAGCAAACCCCAGTGGATATGACATTGCATAAGCTCAAGAAAATACCGTGAAACTAACAGTGAAAGAGGAGACTCCTAATATTGGTGAAGCACTCATGCTAAAGAGGGTTTTAATTAAAGAAAAAAAATAACTCCATGAACCATCACAGAGGAAGAACTTGTTCAAAACCACATGTAAATCAAGAGGAAAGGTATGCAAAGAGGTCATTGATAGTGGCAATATAGATAGTTTGGTTTCTACGGAAATGGTTGATAAATTGGGAGTGCATAAAGTCACACATCCTACTCCATATAAGGTGTCTTGGTTGCAGAAAGGACGTCAAATTTTGGAAAGTGAAAAATGCAAAGTAGAAATTCAAATTGGTAGTTATAAGGATGAAATTTTGTGTGATGTTATTCCAATGGATGTTTGTCATGTTTTATTGGGGACACCATGGAAATATGATAGGAAAGAAATGCATGATGGAAGAAAGAAGACATACACCCTTGAGAAGAATGGACACAAACATGTACTGCTACCACTGAAGGATGAAAGAACTAAGGAGGAAATTGGTTCAATTGTACTACTCATGAGTGGGAAGGAACTGTTGGAGGAGGTCAAGAAGGAAGAAAAAATGCAGTTTGTTGTTGTTGGTAAGCCGAGAGTAATTCTCACTAGAACCAGTGTAAATGATTTACCTATTGAAGTTCAAACATTATTAGATGAATTTGTTGATATAGTAGTTGATGAATTTCCTGATACTTTTCCTCCTATTAGAAGTATTAGTCATCATATTGATCTAATTCTGAGAGGTATTTTTTCAAACAAAGTTGCATACAAGTTGACACCAAGAGAAAATGAAGAAATTGGAAAGCAAGTCCAGGATATATTAGAAAAAGGTTTGGTTAGGGAGAGCTTAAGTCCTTGTGCAGTACCTATTGTGTTAAGTCCAAAGAAGGATTGTGGTTGGAGGATGTGTATAGACTCCAGAGCAATAAAAACGATAACAATCATGTACATATTTCCCTTATTTTAATGGATTGTTTAAGTGGAGAAAAATATTTTTCTAAGATAGACTTGAAGAGTGGTTATCATTAGATAAGGATGAGAGAAGAAGATGAGTGGAAGACAACCTTCAAGACCAATGAGGGACTTTATGAATGGATTGTCATGCCTTTTGGCTTGACAATTTCTCCCATCAAATTCATGAGATTAATAAATGAGGTGCTCAAGGACTTCATTGGGAAATTTGTAATTTTTTATTTTTATGACATCCTTGTTTATAGTAAAACTAAAGAGGAGAATTTGATATGTTTGAAGTTGGCGTTGAAGAGGTTGCAACAGGAAAAGATTTTAATAAATATGAAGAAGTGTTCCTTCATGAAGATAGAATTGGTTTACTTGGGATTTGTGATTTCTCAAGAGGGATTGAAGATGGATCTAGAGAAGGTAAGGGATATAAAAGAATGTCATTCTCCAAAGTCTATTTTTTAGGTAAGAAGCTTTCACAGATTGGCAATATTTTACAAAATGTTTATCATAAATTTCAGTAGTAGTTTTTCTCCTATAGTGGATACTATAAGGAAGGAACACCAATATTTTAATTGGAAAAGTGAAGTTGAAAAGGGATTCAGATTGTTAAAGGAGAAAATTATAGAGAAACCAGTTTTAATTTTACCAGATTTTCAAAATCCATTTCAAGTCAGATGTGATGCAAGTGCGGTAGAAATTGGTGTTGTCCTAATTCAAGAAGATAAACATTTTTCCTATTTTAGTGAGAAGTTGAATGATTCCAAGAAACAATATTCAACTTATGACAAAGAGTTTTATGCAGTAATACAAGCCCTAAAGAAGTGGAGGAATTACCTTATGCCTAAAGAATTCATATTATATTCTAATAACCATGCTTTGCAATGCATAACAAAGAAGGAGAAATAGAATAAAAAACATGCCAAATGGGTAGAATTCATGCATAATTATACTTTTTTTATTAAACATATTAGTGGGAATGCTAACAAGATTGTAGATGTTTTGAGCAGGAGATGTTTAATTTTGCAGGAATTTCATGTAAGTACGTTGGGATTTGAGCATCTCAAATAGATGTACAAAGAAGATCCAGACTTTAAAGAATCCTATGAAGCATGTGAAAATCCAATGATGTGAGATAGGAGTCCTTGGAAGGAGTACATGATACATGAAGGATTTTTGTTCAAAGGAATCCAACTATGCATTCAAAAATCTTCAATGAGCGACAACCCGCTGAAAGAAAATCATAGTGGAGGATTAGTTGGTCGTTTTGGCCATGAAAAGAGGTATGCCTAGTTAAATTATTCTTATTTCTAGCCAGGTATGAGGTCTAATGTGAAGATATTTGTTGACATATGTATAATTTGTCAGTATTCCAAGGGAAAACAACAAAATGTAGGTTTGTATCATCCATTTCCTATACTAGAAAGACCATGGGATGTTATAAGTATGGACTTTATTTTAGGTTTACCTAGAACAAAAAGGGGAAGTGATTCAATATTTTTGGTTGTTGATATATTTTCTAAGATGGCACACTTTATACCTGTTACAAGACTAGTGATGCAACACACATAGAAAACTTGTTCTTTAAGGAGATTGTGAGACTACATGGACTACCTCTAAATATAGTTTCAGATAGAGACACTAAATTCATTGGACATTTCTGAATAACCTTGTGGAGAAATCTTGGAAAAAATTTATCATTTAGTTCAAACTATCACCCTCAAACCGATGGGTATACTGAAGTAGTAAATAAAAGTTTGGGTAACTTGTTGAGGATTTTAGTTTGTGAACACAAAAATCAGTGGGATCAAGTTTTACCACAAGTTGAATTTTCTTATAATGATTCACCCAACATGAGTACATGAAAGAGTCCATTCCAAATAGTATATGGAATGCATCCGAGGGGTGTTTCTGAACTCATGAATTTTGGAAAAGCAGAACTAAGGAATGAAAATGCAGAATATTGTGTTGCGGACATTGTTGGAAGATTGGTTGTTGTCATTGATGTCAAACCTATTCATGGGTTGTAGTCATTGATGTCAACCCTATCCATTGTATTTTGAACCCATAATTGATCGAAGTAGATAGACATGGAAATTACACATACAAATACAACACCCATGGATGGATAGTATAAGTCATTCCTCTTCCGTTGGTATGTGGCACATCACGTGGATCCTCATGATTGAGGAGAAATGAGTTTTTGAAGATGACAATGTGAATTGAAGGAGAAACTACATGTCGGCCCTAATGTTAAAAGGAAGTGACATAAAGGGTATACATACATATCATTATACATTTATTTTAAACACACACAATTTTTTTAATGAAAAATGATGTATAATTCAAATTTCATAGGAAATGTGAAGTAAAGAAGGCTAAATTTCAAGGGAGGATGAAGTCTTTTGGTGATGTGTTCTAAGGTATGTTATTTACAAGTCATCTTACAATTTTCGCTATAACTTTGTTTCTAGAAAGATTCAGATGGTGAAATTCGGAGGATATTGAGAAGACTTATCTAGGTACCTATGGTAAAAATTTCATCTCTTTATTCACTACAAGTTTGGAGATACACTCTGTGGAAGATAGAGTTTTTTACTATTCCAGAAGCTAGTCATAAACATGTGTTCCGAGTAAAACAATCATAACGTCTTCATACAGAATCAAAATGAAGTGAGAACATTTTCATTCGAAAGAATACAGGATTTAGTCTCTTGTGCAATAATTTCAGAATCTTGTGTTAAATATTGAGCGCATGGCATTCTATACAATTCGCTCTCATGAATAAACTAGAATTGAATAAGGTCTATCATTTTCTCTATAACTCTTTTTCTGGGAGGATTCAAGGAGTGAAACTTGGAGGAGTTTCAGATAATACATTGAGTAATATTATCTATACAATAAGAGTATTTCAAAAAGTGAAGAATTGCAGAAGTTGAAGAAGTCTCAGAAAGCATTATCAAGTTCTATGTGATGGTTGGTTGATGGTTATAATTTAATGTAACGTTTTATTATCTCTCATATATTCTTGGGTGGAAGGAAGGGGAAAGGATGGATAGGTCAAACCTCTATTGATATTGGAGGATTGTATCTTCCTTTTGGAGTTTTATCCCTCCCTTTATATTTGGAAGTTGTATCTTCCCTTGGAATTCATTACTTCCCTTGAACAATAACTATTGATTATTTCTCATATATTATGCATGGTGTATTGTGGTGTATTGTCGTAACTCTTCTAATATTGTTCATTGATCATTGGATATAATTGAATATATATTCTGGTTGAAGTATAAGTTGATTTTTTTTTTAAATTGTACTTTATATTGATTCACTCCCCTCTCAGTATCAACAATTGGTATCAGAGTAGGTTACCTTTAGTACAGTTTAACCACTGGAAGGAAGATCCTAAGAAGAAATGGAAGACAACATTCCAAATGGGATTCCACCATTTTATGGAAGAAATTTTGAATACTGGAGTAACAGAATGGAAAATCACTTGAAATATCTTGGGGAAGATGTTTGGTTCTCAGTTGCTCCAGGATACAATGCTTTGAAGAAACCAAACACTGCATCTTAGAAGGAAGCAACAAGGAACAACAAATTGGCAATAGATGTCATCCTGGATGGATTGACAGATTTAGTGAAATCCAAGATGGGATCATGTGCATTAACAAAAGAGCTTTGGGATAAGCTACAAGACCTTTATGAAAGGGAAGAAGCAAAATAAGAAGAAGAATTTGAAGCAAATTACAACATCTCATATTTCAAAGAAGCAAATAGAGGTGATTTCTTTTTATTTAATTGTGAAGGAGTAGGACATGTTGAATTTGAATGTCCTTATCCAAGGATTGAAAGAGGTGATACTAAAGAAGAAAATTCCAATGAAGAAGAAGAAAATCATGAAAAGAAATGATTCAACAAGAAGATGAGAATGTTAAAAAATTGAAACATGTTGAGATTGAAAATAGCAAGCTCAAAAACATGCATAGAAAACTAAGAAGTAAATTGGGTAGTTGTGAAAAGACAATTGAAATCTTGAAGAAAAAATTAGAAGACTTTGAGAAACTAAGAGAAGAAACCATTTACTTGAAAACTATACTCGAAGAAGCAAGAAGAATAGAAGTAAGGAATGTCCAAATGATGAATAAAGAAGAAGATTGTGAGAAACTTGAACAAAACATTGTCTCATTGAGGAAGAGCTTAAGAAACTCTCAAGTGACAAAAGACTTAACACATCTTGGATGCATGGGTGAAACTTCATACAAAGAATATGAAAATACCAACAATAAGGTTGAAAAAATATATACACAGACAGTCGATGAGAAGTGGACCACGATACCAAAAAGAAGGAATGATTACAAAATAGATAAATATCCAAGAAGCCCTCCTACCTTCAGGAATCAAAGAAGATTCAATCAGTATGAAGGAAACTACAAAAGAGTATATCATGAACCCATATGGACTACATCACAAAGAAGGTAACATACTCCCAGGTATCAAAATTTCTTTCTTGGTCATTGTTATACTTGCAAATATTTTGGACATAAGAAAATTAATTGTAGAATCAATGAAAGGAACAACTATGCAAGAAACATGAATGGTGTAAATAGAAGATATGGAAACAATCGTGGATTTGTAAACATAAGTTATAATTCATTTTCCCCATTGATGGAACAAAATATTGTATGCTACAAATGTAATTATCTTGGTCACAGAGCACGAGATTGTAGATATATGAATGAATATGATCCTATGCCAAATGTCCATATGCCAACCACAGTATGCAGAAGAAAAGAGATTCCAAACAATGAATATTTTCGAATAGCATTGATCGTTGAAGAATGTAAAGAAGAAGATGAATGATACATAGACAATGGATGTTCTTCACACATGACCGAGGATCAAGAAAAAATCATTAGCTTGAAGAGAAAGGGTGGAAATGTTGCATTTGGATATGACTCATCTGCCAAAATACTTGGAAAAGGTGTAATAGAGCTTGGAAGAAAAAATGTAAAAGAAAAGAATATCCTATTGGTTGAAGACTTGAAGAATAATCTACTCAGTGCTATTAAAATGTGTGATCAAGGATATACTCTCACGTTTGAATCACAAAGATGAAAAATCAAAGAATAAGGTTCAGGAAGATTGGTTGCAACTGCGACAAGCAGACCAAGTAACATATACATCCTAGATCCATGAAAAATATCCAAGGAAGAAAGAGACCATAAAAATGAAGTGTTATTAAGTGTTGTATGTTCAGGGGGAGCAACCCCAAAGAAGAGAGTTACCTTTTGCCATTAAATTCAGATGGAGCAGCCCCACCCTTTGCCATTGATGTCAAAGGGGGAGAGCAATTGGGATCATAATTACATGGGGAGCATGAGTGTTTCCATCAATGACAAAGGGGGTGATTTGTGGAAGATTGTTTTTTGTCATTGATGTAAACCCTAGTCATTGGTTGTAGTCATTGATGTCAACCCTAGCCATTGGATTTTGGACCCCATAGTTGATTGAAGTAGATAGACATGAAGGAAATTAAACATGTATATAAAACACCCGTGGATGGATATTATAATTCATACGGCTTTCAGTGGTATGTGGCATGTCACGTGTATCCTCATGATTGAGGAGAAATGAATTTTTGAAGATGACTATGTGAATTGAAGAAGAAGCTGCATGTCGGCCCTAATGTTAAAAGGAAGTGACATAAAGGGTATAAATACATATCATTATACATTTATTTTAAACACACACAATTTTTTTAATGAACAAGGACATATAATTCGAATTTCATAGGAAATGTGAAGTAAAGAAGGCCAAATTTCAAGGGAGGATGAAGTCTTTTGGTGATGTGTTCTAAGGTATGTTATTTACAAGTCATCTTACCATTTTCGCTATAAATTTGTTATTAGAAAGATTTAGATGGTGAAATTCAGATTATATTGAGAAGAAATATCTAGGTACCTATGGTAAAAATTTCATCTATTCATTCTCTATAAGTTTGGAGATACACTCTGTGGAAGATAGGGTTTTTGACTAGTCCAAAAGCTAGTCATAAACATGTGTTCCGAGTAAAACAGTAATAATGTCTTCATAGAGAATCAAAATGAAGTGAGACCAATTTCATTTGAAAAAGTATGGGCTTTAGTCTCTTGTGTACTAATTTCAGAATCTTATGTTAAATATTGAGCGCAGGGCATTCTGTACAATTCGCTCTTCTGAATAAACCAGAATTGAATAAGGTCTACCATTTTCTCTATAACTCCTTTTCTGGGAGGATTCAAGGAGTGAAACTTGGAGTTGTTTCAGAGAATACATTCAGTAATATTATCTATCGGATCAGAGTATTCCAAGAAATGAAGAATTGAAGAATTTGAAGAAGTCTTAGGAAGCATTATCAAGTTCTATGTGATGGTTGGTTGATGGTGATAATTTAATGTAAAGTTTTATTATCTCTCATATATTCTTGGGTAGAAGGAAGGGGAAAGGATGGAGAGGTCAAACATATCTTAATATTGGAGGAGTATATCTTCCTTTTGGAGGTTTATCCCTCACTTTATATTTGGAAGTTGTATCTTCCCTTGGAAGTCATCACTTCCCTTGAACAATAACTATTGATTATTTCTCATATATTGTGCATGGTCTATTGTGGTGTATTGTTGTAACTCTTCTAATATTGTTCATTGATCATTGGATATAATTGAATATATAATATGGTTGAAGTATAAGTTGAAAATGTTTTTAAATTGTACTTGATACTGATTCACCCCCCTCTCAGTATAAACAATTGGTATTAGAGCAGGTTCCCTTCAATAAAGTTTAGCCACTAGAAGGAAGATCCTAAGCAGAAATGGAAGACAACATTCCAAATGGGATTCCACCATTTGATAGAATAAATTTTGAATACTAGAGTAATAGAATAGAAACTTACTTGAAATATCTTGGGGAAGACGTTTGGTTCTCAGTTGCTTCAAGATACAATGCTTTGAAGAAACCAAAGATTGCAACTCAGAAGGAAGCAAGAAGGAACAACAAATTGGAAATAGATACCATCTTGGATGGATTGACAAATTTAGTGAAATCCAAGGTGGGATCATGTGCATCAACAAAAGATCTTTGGGACAAGATACAAGACCTTTATGCAAGGAAAGAAGCAGAAGAAGAAAAAGAAGTTGAAGAAAATTACAACATCTCATATTTCAAAGAAGCAAATAGAGGTGATTTCTTTTGCTTTAATTGTGAAGGAGTAGGACATGTTGAATTTGAATGTCCTTATCCAAGGATTAAAAGAGGTGATACTAAAGAATAAAAATCCAATGAAGAAGAATAAAATCATGATGCAGAAATGATTCAACAAGAAGATGAGAATCTTAAAATATTGAAGCATGTTGAGATTGAAAATAGCAAGCTAAAAAACACGCATAGAAAACTAAGAAGTGAATTGGGTAGTTGTGAAAAGACAATTGAAATATTCAGGAAAAAAATAGAATACTTTGAGAAACTAAGAGAAGAAACCATTCACTTGAAAACTCTACTAGAAGAAGCAAGACGAATGGGAGAAGTAAGGAATGCCCAAATGATGAAGAAAGAAGAAGATTGTGACAAACCTGAACAAGAAGTTGTCTCATTAAGGAAGATCTTAAGAAAATCTCAAGTGCCAAAAGAGTTAAAACATCTTGGATGCATGGGTGAAACTTCATATAAAGATGATGGAAATACCAACAAGAAGGTTGAAGAAATCTCTACATAGATAGTTGATGAGAAGTAGACCAGGATACCAGAAAGAAGGAATGATTAAAAAAGAGATAAATATCCAAGAAGACCTCCTACCTTTAGGAATCAAAGAAGCTTCAATCAGTATGAAGGAAACTACAAAAGAGTATATCATGAACCCAGATGGACTACATCACAAAGAAGGTAACATACTCCCAGGTATCAAAATTTATTTCTTGGTCATTGTTATACTTGCAAAATTTTTGGACATAAGGAAATTAATTATAGAATCAATGAAAGGAACAACTATGCAAGAAACATGAATGGTGTAAATAGAAGATATGGAAACAATCGTGGATTTGCCAACATAAGTTATAATTCATTTTCCTCATTGATGGAAAAAATATAGTATGCTAGAAATGTAATTATCTTGGTCACAAAGCACGAGATTGCAGATATATGAATTAAGATTCTCCTATGCCAAATGTCCCTATGCCAACCACAGTATGGAGAAGGAAAAATATTCCAAACAATTAAGATTGTCGAATAGCATTGACCATTGAAGAATGTAAAAAAGAAGATGAATGGTACATAGACAGTGGATGTTCTTCACACATGATCGAAGATCAAGAAAAATTCATCATCTTGAAGAAAAAGGGTGGCAATGTTGCATTTGGATATGACTCATCTGCCAAAATACTTGGAAAAGGTGTAGTAGAGCTTGGAAGCAAAAATGTAAAAGAAAAGAATGTCTTGTTGGTTGAAGACTTGAACCATAATCTACTCAGTGCTAGTAAAATGTGTGATCAAGGATATACTCTCATGTTTGCCTCACAAATATGTAAAATCAAAGAAGAAAGTTTAGGAATATTCGTTGCAACTACAACAAGAAGACCAAGTAACATATACATCCTAGATCCATGAAAAATCTCCACGGAAGAAAGAGACCATAAAAATGAAGTGTTATTAAGTGTTATATGTTCAGGGGGAGCAACCCCAAAGAAGAGAGTTACCTTTTTCCATTAATATCAGGGGGAGAAGCCCCACCCTTTGCCATTGATGTCAAAGGGGGAGAGAAATTGGGATCATGATGACATGGGGAGCATGAGTGTTGCCATCAACGAAAAAGGGGGAGATTTTTCGAAGATTGTTTTTTTTCATTGATGTCAACCCTAGTCATTGGTTGTAGTCATTGATTTCAACCCTAGCCATTGGATTTTTCACCCCATAGTTGATTGAAGTAGATAGACATGAAGGAAATTAAACATGTAGATACAAAAACCATGGATGGATAGTATAATTCATGCTGCTTTCGATGGTATGTGGCACATCACGTGGATCCTCACGATTGATGATAAATGAATTTTTGAAGATGACAATGTGAATTGAAGCAGAAACAACATGTTGGCCCTAATGTTAAAAGGAAGTGACATACGTGGATCCTCATGATTGATGATAAATGAATTTTTTAAGATGACAATGTGAATTGAAGCAGAAACAACATGTCAGCCCTAATGTTAAAAGGAAGTGACATAAAGGGTATAAATACATATCATTATACATTGATTTTAAACACACACAAGTTTGTTAATGAAAAAGGATATATATAACAAAAATGATATATAAGTCGAATTTCAGAGGAAATATGAAGTAAAAAAAGTTGAATTTCAAGGGAGGATGAAGTCTTATGGTGATGTGTTCTAAGGTATGTTATTTACAAGTCATCTTACCATTTTTTATATAACTTTGTTTCTAGAAATATTCATATGGTTAACTTTAAAGGCTATTGAGAATACATATCTAGGTACCTATGGTAAAAATTTCAGCTCTTTATTCGCTATAATTTTGGAAATACACTCTGTGGAAGATAGGGTTTTTGACTAGTCCAGAAGCTAGTCATAAACAAGTGTTTCAGGTAAAAAAATCATAAAATATTCATAAAGAGTCCAAATGAAGTGAGACCAATTTAATTGGAAATAGTAAGGTTTGTAGTCTCTTGTGTACAAATTTCATAATCTTATTTTAAATATTGAGCGTGGGGAATTATGTACAAGATTTCTCTCCTGAATAAACAAGAATTGAATACGGTCTACCATTTTCTCTATAACTCCTTTTCTGCAAGGATTCAAGGAGTGAATCTTGGAGGATTTTCAGAGAATACATTGAGTAATATTATCTATAGGATCAGATTATTCCAAGAAGTGAAGAATTGCAGAAGTTAAAGAAGTCTCAAGAAGGATTATCAGGTTCTATGTGATGGTTGGTTGATGGTGATAAGTTAATGTAAAGTTTTATTATCTCTCATATATTATTGGGTGGAAGTAAGGGGAAAGGATGGAGAGGTCAACCCTCTCTTGATATTGGAGGATTGCATATTCCTTTTGGAGGTTTATCCCTCCCTTTATATTTGGAAGTTGTAGCTTCCCTTGGAAGTCATTATTTCTCTTGAACAATAACTATTGATTATTTCTCATATATTGTGCATGGTGTATTGTTGTAACTCTTCTACTATTGTTCATTTCTCATTGGATATAATTGAATATATAATATGGTTGAAGTATAAGTTGATTTTTTTTTTAATTGTACTTGATATTGGTTCACACCTTCTTAGTATCAACAATGCAGAGGTTACAAGAACAAGTCAAGGAGTAACTACAAGAGATCAGTCAGAGGTATAAGAAGAGGGAAGATCTGAAAAGAAGAGAGGTTAAATTTTAAATTGGAAACCAAGTATTGGCACATCTAAGAAAGATGGATTCCCAAGAGGATAATATAACAAACTGAAGTTGAAGAAAATAGGACCTTGTAATATCCCGAGGAAATTTTCAAGCAATGCTTATGAAATAGAGTTACCACCAGATATTGGAATACCTCCAATATTCAATGTTGCAAACCTATAACATTATAGAGAATATGAAGCAGAGGATTGAAATGGTAGTGAAGATGTTAAGTGGATGAAGGAGATACCTACATGCAAGAAGTTGCATATGGAAAGAATTCTTGATTAGAAGATTGCTAAGAAGACTAGGAAGAAGGATTACTATGAGTACTTAGTCAAGTGGAAAGATCTTCCCATGGAAGATGCAACCTAGATGAATGATGCAGAGATCCAGAAGCATGGAAAGAAGCTTGAAGACCTCATGGATAGAAGTCCATGAACATTTATGTTCCATGAGAGAATGATGCAGGAAATTCATTATTCTGACCCTAAGAGGATCAAATCATTTACTAAAGGGGTTTGGGTCCCTTAATTTTCAATTTCATTTTAATAAGTAGTTCGATATACCTCTATAAGAAATCTAGATTGAATTTGAATGTCATTGGTTGTAATAGGTGTGTTTTGTTTCTAATTTTTAGAACAGAGTAAGTGATTGGGGAGATTTGTTGAGATTGGATTGGGATCTGGTTGTTATATCAATATGAGAGTTCATTTAGCTATATCAATGGTGTAATTGTTCGAAATTAGTGTTGGAGAGGGTGAGTTTGTGTATATTGAACATAGGGATCTCTGAGATAGCTACCATATCGAGTTCTATTATGGAATTAATAAAGTGAGAAGTTTGAATTTTATCTATGGTGTGTATGTGTGTCTCAATGTTCTCAAAACTATCCTTTGAATGATGTGGGGAATTCCTCTCCAACTCTAAATTAATTCTCTATCAATTAGATCCTGCATGTTGACGATTAAAATCGTAATGATGAATTCCACCCGCAAAGTATTTCTAACGCCCAATTATTTAACTATGTTAATAATATAATACTAGTACGTGGGACCCCCTTCTAGACTAGAGGCGCAAGGATCGACATATTATACATGTTTTTCTATTGTTTTTTATGTTTCCTACACAATCCTACATTTTTTTGATGACGCGGTGTTGGTTTCATTTGACATGATAATAGGTGGATGATGCATTTTTGTGGAAATCTTTTGCGACACAAAATAGTTATATGGTTATGAGGAGCATGTTATTTACAGTTGTTATGATTTTTCCTTGTCACTAATCCTTGTGATCGATCAACTAGCCACATATATGCAAGATATATTTTAATGGTATCATAATCAAAACAAAGGAAAAAAACCTATGAAAAAAATCCTAAAGGGAAAGAAGTTATATGTTTGAGCTATGATAAAGGACTATATGCAAGTTTGAATGGAAAGGTTAAAGGATATTAGTGTTAGTCCTGACTATTATGCTATTGTTGGTTAGTGGACTATGCGAATTTCATTAAAATTGAATGGGTGCATATAACATTGTAATATGTATTATGGCATGGAGTTATGGCAAGTGTTAACGTGTAAATGATATTGGGTGGCGAAATGTGCAATGGATATCATCGCAGATTTCACGATGGTTTGGCATTGAATACATGGTTTAATTGTTGGTGAATGTGATACTTGTTGGGTTGTCTCATACTTCAAATTGGATAGGCCAGGTGATGGAAGTGACGTACATTTACTGCATGTCACTCCATACTCACCCTATCGGTCATCACCCTAGCATTATTCCATTGTTGCATTTTTCGTCTGTTGGTTGTGAAGCTCTGCATTTTCAGGCTCTCGGAAGAAAGAAGGCTCGAACACCTTGCCATTTAAGTCTTTTTCCACAGGTATGATTATTTTTCTCTCCATCCATAAGGTATTCTCTATTGTATGAAAAAAATATGTCTCAGTGATGTTGGGATTATGTGTGTTATTGAGAATTTCGACTATGTAGATGCCTGTTATCGCTCTTTGTGATGGTGGTAAAATGTTTTGTATTGCAAGAAAAAGAATTGGGTATTTTAAGTTGCGCATTGACTGGTTTCTCGATCAGTTCAATATCATGATGGGTCTCTATGGAATAATAAGTGAATGGTGGTACATAGGGTTCTTTGTTGATGATGGAGGATTTTGTTCTGTGGATTACCGTTGGTTATTTTGTTCCCCCACGGTCATGATTGTAACCCTTACCCAATCGAAGAGGGATTGCCAATATTAGTTGTGTTATTTCTTCAAACCTCGAGTCATGGTCATTGGTCCGTTCTTACTGTATTTTCATAGAAGTATCCCAAGATCCAGTCTTGGGAGGCCCTAAGCCCTAACATTAATATGCATGTATGGTCGTGGATTGATACAAGTTGTATCTCAATGTTATGTCAAAATAATGTGTGTGTCTTCACTGGTGTTGTTGTCAATTTGTTCGGCTCTTAAGTATTGGATAGAGATGTTATATCTCTATGTTTTCTTTTAATAACTTCCACTGTTCAATTAAACTTCACCTCTCCTCTGCAAGTGTTAAACACACCATGTGCACTGGGTTATTTTACTCCACTTTCCTTTTCTTTCCTCAGGTGTTGATTATTGGTCCCGTCCAAGACTTGGAGTAATAAGTAAGACTGTGAGGCTCAATGGTGTGTCTTTTTCGAAAATTATTTTTTCCTCTGGTTGATATAAGTCTCGGAAGACCATCAACTCTTTGTTTTATTGTTAAAAGATGAACGTGCTTTTGTTGTCTCCCTACATTTGTTTTTGACAGAGCCTGATTTAGAATCCAACTGTATTTTCTCTCTTCAGGCACCCTCTGGATTGTCAAGTATTGGTTTATCAGTGAAATGGTTATGGAGGTTTTTAAAAAAAGAAACACACTCTATTGTCAAGTCTTTGTCTTGTCCTTCTATGATTGGTTGAATAAGTAAAAATGGGAACAGGGACTTGCATACAATCGAGAGTTGTCTTCTTTTCGTTATGGTTTCACTCACTGTGTTTTTACCAACGTGGTCTTGATTACATATGGAAACACCTGTGTGGTTTTTGGTAGGCTCGATCAGGGTTATGGCCAGTTTAAAAAATGATACATGTGTGTAGTTGGTTATGTTCCATTCATATATTATATTGGATAATGGTACAAATTACCAATGGTTTTAAAAGAAAGTTATACACACAGAGATAAGGCTCAGGTTTTTTGTTTGGTTGATTGTTGTTTCATTACAAGATATTGTTGATTGATATGATGAAGATTGTGTATAATCAAGCATATTTTCAAGTCTGTTCGTATTTGAAAAGGGACCTATGTATTGTTTTTAATTGGGCCCAATTGTAAATTGGTAAACAATGGTTGTGGATTATTATCGTGATGCATTATGGATTATCAGGGATAAAGGTCGAGCATATTGTTTTGCATGTTTTTTTTTATTATGTAAAAAAAAAAAAGAATCAGCG
Source organism: Picea engelmannii (assembly GCA_009831015.1). Taxonomy (NCBI): domain Eukaryota; kingdom Viridiplantae; phylum Streptophyta; class Pinopsida; order Pinales; family Pinaceae; genus Picea; species Picea engelmannii. The sequence goes on along the minus strand of ML787460.1, from coordinate 574,660 downwards.
CTTTGTTAAACAAGATTTTTGAAAGGAAAGGTTGTTTTGTTTATAAGTTATGATGGCACAAACTGTTATGAATTGAGGAATTCTAGGAAATTTAATTATTGAACAACAAACAGTTTGGCATACAATTGAAAAATAATGAATGTTGGTTCTTTTTGGATTGATTCTAATACAGAGTTATGAATATTGATTATTTAATTTGTTTTATGAACAATATCCATTATCATTCCTTGTCATTTTCTCACTTTTCGCTCATTACGAATCCCCTATGTTATAGTGGGAAAACCCCCCTATGGACTACACTAGGGTTCTAAAGTGCAGGCAAAGCTAACCGTCTAAAGTCTCCTACTTTTAACCACTATATCGACAACACCCCATATTCATATATAAAGTACAAAGTATAGGGATCCAATAGTCTTACCTTGAACTCCATGTTTGGTGTCGATCCCAATGCGTTTGGTTGATTATCGACTGCAAATATCCTCCCAAGGCTGACCTGCATTCACCAAAAGACAAACAAGAAACTGCGAACAAGCATTCTATATATGGATTAATGGGTTAGATGTCATGACAAAATGTAAATCAATCATACAGATTAAACACATCATATGGCGGGTCGACAAAAGTACTTCTTTATATTAATCTCATAATGTCACTTACAAAACAAGATCGATGACTGCTCCTCGAACCCGGTCCTGGGCTCCTATTCACCAAGCTCCAACTACTTCCACATACCCTTCTTCTCTCATACTTTTCTCTAGATAATAGGCATAGGTTTATGGATGAGGAAAAAGGGGCAAGAATGGGAAATTTTGGCTCAAACTCACAATGTGGTTGCAAATTCTTGGGGCAAGGGGGGATTAGGAAATGGGCAGAGTTTCATGGCTTTCATGCTTCTCCTTAGAATGGTACCCCAACACCTTCTTTTATATGCCAAAAAGATAGTTATTTGGTTGGATGATGGGTTATGGGTGGTCAATTGGTTAGGAAACTACCCAAAACCCCTATTCCCTTGCAACTTTTTAATTTTTTCAACCTTTATGGGTATACGCAGGCTGTAATGGTGTAGCTAGCATACGTACATGGGCAGTAGTGGCGCAACTAGTGTACATATGTGGGAAGTAGTGGTGCAGGGTGCATACATATTCAAAAAATTGGTTTTTAAGAAGAGCTATTCAGTATTGGATTGGCAAAAATAGTAAGTAAGATGGCATGTTTCTAGGTATGCATGTCTGGTGCAAATTAGGGTTATAACAATATGTAAGGCCAATACTGAATAGATCTTTTTAAAAACCAAAATTTTGAAGATGTACAAAACTTGCACCACTACCGGCTGCGTATGTACGCTAGTTGCACCACTACTTCCCATGTACATACACTAATTGCACCATTACAGCCCACGTATACCCACAAAAGTTGCAAAAAATAAAAAGTTGCAAGGGAATACGGGATTTTGGGTAGTTTCCTAACCAATTGACCGCCCATAGTGCATCACCCAACCGAATAAATATATTTTTGAAATATAAAATAAGGTGTTGGGGTCCCATTCTAAGGAGAATCATAAAAGTAGTGGAACTCTTCCCATTTCCTAATTCGCCCCTTGCCCCAAGAATTTGCAACCACATTGTGAGTTTGAGCCAGAATTTCCCATTCTTGCCCCTTTTTCCTCATCCATAAACCTATGCCTATTCTCTAGAGAGAAGTGTAAGAGAAGAAGGGTATGTGGAAGCAGTTGGAGCTTGGTGAAGAGGAGCCCAGGATCAGGTTTGAGGAGCATTCATCGATATCGTTTTGTAAGTGACATTATGAGATTAATATAAAGAAGTACTTTTGTCATCCCACCATATGATGTGTTTAATTTGTATGATTGACTTACATTTTTTCATGAAATCTAACTGATTAATCCATATATAGAATTCTTGTTCGCAGTTTCTTGTTTGTATTTTGGTGAATGCAGGTAAGCCTTGGGAGGATATTTGTAGTTGATAAGAGACCGAACACATTGGGATCGACACCGGATGCGGAGTTCAAGGTAAGACTACCATATCCCTATACTTTGTAATTTTTATATGAATATGCGGTATTGTCGGGATAGTGGTTAAAAGTAGGAGACTTTAGACGTTTATCTCTGTTGATACTAAGAGGGGGGTGAATTAGTATCAAGTACAATTTAAAACCTTTTTCAACTTATAATTAAACCATTCAATTATATTCAATGAGAAATGAACAATAGTATAAGAGTTACACCAATACACCACAATATACCATGCACAATATAAGAGCAATAATCAATACTTTTTGTTCAAGGGAAGTAATGACTTCCAAAGGTAGCTACAGCTTCCAAATGTAAAGGGAGTGATAAAAATCCAAGAGGAAGATACAATCCTCCAATATCAAGAGAGATCTGAACTCTCTATCCTTG
>ML787460.1:541557-569153 GCA_009831015.1 Picea engelmannii | reverse complement strand
GCATGATGTATACTATCCATCCATGGGTGTTGTATCTTCATTTTCATTTTCCTTCATGTCCAAATAACTTCATCAATCTTCTGGTCCAAAACCCATGACTAGGGTTGACATCAATGACAACAACCAATCTTCCAACAATCTCTGCCTGCACTTTAGAACCCTAGTGTAGTCCATAGGGGGGTTTTCCCACTATAGTAGAATTGGCGACCATACTAGGGAGCCTCTAGGGTTTTTAGGAGATTTCTAGTTTTGGGTATTGTTAATTGATTTATTTACTGTTTTTTGAGTTTCAGTAAGTTTCTATGTCTTTAGAGGTGTATGCGGCCTACAGTGGGTCTGCACGTGTACATACGTGCCCTATCTTTGGACAACCCACGTATATACGCAGGCTGCTAAAGTATCAGTTGTGTGCCTATGTCAGTAAAATCTTTTTAAAGAAGAGGCAGTTATCCTCTTCCCTGTGAAGCCATTTTTCTTAGGCGTTTTATTGATTTATCCCTAGTCTTTGTTTCATACAGTCTTTGGCCTAGGTCTGATAGCAGTTAGCTTTTTCTTTATCAAGATTTCTTGGGTTTTCTTGATTAGGGTTTGAGACAAGTTTTGTGAGTTTTTCTGATTAACTTGTTCAGTATTGTCAGTAACTCTCTGCGAGACGCAGTAGACCAGAAGTTTTTTTTCTCTCATCTTGTCTTCACTTTTCCCTTTTTACTTGCTTTATAAGAAAAGAAAATAATTCATTTTCAAGTTTCTTATTTTGGAGCATAAAAAAAAAAAAAAAAATCCAGTTTCTTGTTGGTTAAGTAGTCAAGTTAGTATTTTTTTCAGGAAGAAGAGTGCTTTCTTAAGATATTTACTAAATAATTAGGACTTTAAGTAGCTCAGAGTTGAGCGAAATTCAATTTTGTTTTTTTCTTTTAAAAGATCTTAGATAGAAAAGTTAGTTAAAGAGTATTCAATTTGCAAATCTTTGTTTATTGAAGAAGAAGTAATTTTGTTTCTAGCATTTGTTCTTCTCTTTTGTCTCTTAACGAAGACCATTGGTTTCATTTCCGTTCCTTTGACTTAAGATAAACCACTTAAAATTAATGCTTAATGAAAATTAATCATACTTTTTGTTTGTAGGATCCATTAACTAGATTAGGCTAGCGCCTTGATTTAGGTTGGAGAGGAAACTCTTCAAGGCTATAAAACAAACATAGGAGTCTGTGCTAGGGAGTGAAAAAGTCCAGTAATGTGGAAACTATCTAGGACCCCCCTCTAACATAGGGGATAAACACAAGGTCACGTACAGAAAGTTAGTGGAGATAATCCCTCCAAGGATGGACCAATCGTAGCGGAGGAAAACATATAGAGGACTTATCTTGGGATTACATTGATCGCAATTGCCACGGAGCTTCGTGGGTCTCGAATCCATTTGAGGTCCCGAGTTGTCTTCTGGAAAAATTTCTTTCGATACCCTTGATAGGTTTCGAGCTTGATACCCTGCTCATTGCAGTCCACCCGACTTTCGACTGTACTCGCCTAGTAGTCGTTCACGAGTTGGAAACCTTGTTGCCTTTGATTTCAGGGACTTACACAGGTGACTGCGAGGGTATACCGCGGTACCTAGGGTAGACATCGGGCCATGCTTTGCAGAGTATACCCAGAGGGTGCTTCCGTGTTCAAGTTTCACTTGCACCGGTAAGTTGCTCCAGTGTTGGTTGTTGTAACTGCTCTTCCAACTAGTAATAGTGGTTTGCTTGCTGCATCTCATAGGAAATTTTTCTAGTGCATGTTTTAGTTTTCAACGATAGAAATCCTTAGTGTGTCGTTGATCCTCTCACACAGTGGAAGATCAATAGCTCTGTCGGTCGTGAAGGATTTTGGGCCTGCCGCCAGTTAACTTAGAGCCACTATCGCCACCGCAAAGGCAAAGAATTGACCAAGAAGGGTCATTTGAGGTGACCGGGCCATAGGAAAATATACCTGAGCCATCTCTGAGAGGAGAACATTCGTTTCCAGAGGGACCAACTATTTCTGACCTTGGAGAGGAAGCTCTCGGTCTGCATAACTCTCCGATCATTGAATTTTCGGTGCCACTCCTGATATAGATTTCCCCTCCAAAGGTAAGACATCACGAGCATCAAATAATCCTTCAAGCAACAATGGAAGCAAATTCTTCTACTTCATCAGGAAGTCCTCATACACTCTCTATGGTTGCCACAACCGGGGGCATTCTGCCTCCTAACTCACCTTCATAGGTCTGAACCACTATGGTCTCGATTGCCTCTACCTCCTCCAGTGGTCTGATTCTGTCCATGCGACAATCACTACACCGTTTACACAGAGTGCAATGGGCCCTTCGTTTTCATATGGGATGCCCAACTTTGACACGAACTCGGTCCTCTCCTACTCCACTTTATAGACTTTGGATCTGGGGGCAGGGAGATCGAATGCTCCTCTGCAAGGGTCGATGAGGGGAACCTCATCCCCTTATAATTCTTTCCCTTACGGTGAGGGTCATATACCTCCTTCATATAGCTCCTTCTTCTTCTTCGCTTGGCGGCACTTCTAAGCAACCCATCTGGTTGACCATGAACTACAACCTATCTGGAGAAGGTAGTCAAGGACCTTATTCTAGTACCACACTAGTGGGTTCTTTGTTGTTCTCTTTGTTCAACATGTTTGGTAACAATGCATTCTCATGAGCTGCCATCTCAGTCGGGGGAAACCCTATTTTTGGATCACAAAATCCTACGCAGGGTACTATTCCTGCACAGGGGGCACACACTTCTCAAGGACCTTGGAATCTGTGCCAGGGATCAATTCTCTCGTCAGGGATGCCGACCGAGTGAAACCCCTTCCATGGTCAATGGAACCCCGGGCAAGGCTCAGGACCTATGCCCGTCAGATCGGCAGGGGGAAACCCTTTCCAGAACCTTTGGAACACTACATAGGAAGAAATCCCTTTTCATCCCTCAAAGTCCTACTACGGGATTCAGCCGATGACATCTCAACAAGCACAACATATGAATGTTAGCCTAGGCCATGGTTTTTACCAGAACCGAGACCAGCAGCCTAACGTTTCCTGGCAACCTGGTGCCAGCCAAAACCCAGGCTCCTATCCTCCTATACATACTCAACAACCTAAGCTACCGTTTCTGGCAAATTTGCATTTTCCAGACTTGCCAAGATTATTGAATGACCCAATCTATCATGATCCACGTTGGCCTGCCATGCCGACCAAGTTTCCCTCAGATGTTCCAAAGTTCGAAGGCAAGCCTAATAAATATCTAGGTGATCATCTGATCACATTTCATCTATGGTGCTCATCCAATTCTTTGAGGGATGACTCCGTTCAGTTGCGTCTGTTTCAACACACTCTTATCGGGAGTGTCATGAAATGGTACATCAATCTTGACCGCTCAAGATACTCTACTTTTGGCGAATTGGCAATGGTTTTCTTAAACCATTTTCAATTACCTGTGAGATATGATGTCAGCTTAGAATTGTTGGCCAACTTTGAGAAGACAAAGGTTTTCCATATCTCTGATCACATCCGAGAGTGGCGGTGTTGGAAGAGTTTGATTAAAGTACCAGTTCCACCAGCATTCCTACTAGAATGGTTCCTTAAGTCTTTGGTACCCCAGTTATCCAAAGATGTAGCAACGTCGGGGGTCTTTTCAGAGGAAGAAGTGATAATGAGAGCTCAACATCTAGAGATGATTTACTCTCAATTTGGTTTGTTTTACGAAGTTTTTCCATATGCACCATGGTCTATTCTTGATAAGACCAGACATAAGTCTGGACCACATGCTGACGACATTGTTGGTTCAACACAAGCAAATCCCACTGATCCACTGTCAAACCAATTGCAACAATTTTCAATACAACAGACAATGGCCAGCCCAAATCCTAGTTCGGCTGCTCCCCCTACTCAAACGTCATATGTACACATTGTGCAATCGACAAACCCAAAGGCCAGCTAGCAAGTCCAAGGGAAGAAAAAGAAACAAAAGAAGGGTAAGGGGGATAAGAAACCCACCAATAATGTTTGCAAGGGAAACACAGAGAGAAAGAAGTCGAAGTATCTATGCAACCCCTATGTGGAAGACCACCCGACTCACCTATGCCCTTGACTCGCAGATACCCAAAAGTTATTAGTGCAGCAATAGCCTGCAGTGTTAAGGAACCCATTTCCTTGTGGGAAAAATTTAACTCAAGCCTTTGTGAATGCAGATGGGAGAAGTCAAGGACCCCCTTCGTCATATAGAAATCCCTTGACTTCGAACGTCTATATGTTGAAAGGTGAAGCCCACATAGCTACTAGGGCACATGATTACGGAACGTCAAGTACTACCGAAAAGGGAAAAGAAGACAAAAACCCATATGTTCCTCTCCAGATTGAGAGAACAATGGGTGAAACAATGACACACATCCTAAAAGGGGCATTCAAGAAAGCTTCACATAATCCAAATACGAGGGCTGCCCAGAACTACTCTGTGGTGGAGGATTTGTCACAAACCCCTTGCACGATGTCTTCTTTGGAGGTCCTCCAGAGTTGCCCTTCGTAGAGAAAGGCTCTATTAGCTACCTTAGGATCCACCGAGACATGTAATCTGGTAACTATCACACTTGATACAACCAACTAAAACCTCGTCTCGCATACCATGTTTCATTTCAGATAGTAGTGGCTCGCCCCATGAAATCATCGAACCGAAATATTTTCTACATGGTGGTTGATGAGGGTGCCTTGACATGCGTGATGTCGTTGGTGTGTTGGAAAGCCATTGGCCAACCTGTTCTACCTCCTTCACCTACTCTTCTCACAGATTTCAATGGTCATTCTTTCAGACCTCGTGGAATCATTCCTTCTTTCCTCGTCCAGTTAGGAGGGAAGACCGTGTGCATCGAAGTTGAAGTGGTCGATGCACCTCTCAACTACAACCTCCTATTAGGAAGAAGTTGTACATATGCCATGCATGCAGTGTTTGCCACAGTTTTTTGGGTCTTGTTGTTTCCACACGAGGGTCGAATCGTGACCATTGATCAATTGTCTTTCTCCAGACCTAACCCTTCATTGGGGGCATCCACAGTATCGATGATTGATAACCCACAACCCAACATTGTCAACGTGGGGGTTGGTTTGTTCCCACTTCTCATGGGTACTTTCGATTACCCACCTCCTTCTAGCGATGTCAAAATGATATCGACTATCCTCGACCAGCCTAAGGCTGAAATTTTTTCAGTGTCATCATTCTGCACGACTTACTTTAATGATCTATGGATTCTTCCTTCCCCATCAGCCATGATGGAAGGGATAGGGCACCATGGCATGTCCATGCCCTTGTTTGTGGTAGAATTTGTGTACTCTATAGTCTAGAAAGATTTAGTCGACCCCAATCCAGCTCCTGCACCGGAGTCAGATCCAGTTCTCGAGCCTACCTAGGCTCAAGGTTCCCTTGCCACTACTGATTCCTTAGACTTGGTATTTCCCTCTGACGAGGAAATTTCAGAGGCATTGGTTGATCTGGATAGACCCTAGGATGATCTCCATCACAGATCATACTTCCTCCCAGAGTTAGGAAGAATAAAGGCAGGAAAATTTGTGTTGACTTTGACTGGAGATAGGTCTTGTCCTATTAATCCTCTGGCTATGCACGCAGTTTATGTCGAGGGTAATATGGAAACCATCACTAAAACGATACCTATTGATATATCCAGAACACCTGGCGTCATGGAGAATGTATTCATCTAAGCAGACTGTTCCCCTAAGGAGATTCAAATCTATACTGATTTATTTAAATAATTCTGCAACGTTTTTTCTTAGTCTTACGAGGAAATGCTAGGCATTGATCCAAGAATCGTTGAACATGAAATCATGAATTAACCTGACGCCAAGACGGTCCAGCAGAAGCTTCGTTCGGTTAATCCTTGGAAATAAACAACTATTAAGGATGAAGTACATAAACTACTCAAAGTTGGTTTCATCTACCACATCCAATTGACTCAATGGGTGTCGAATCTCGTTCCAGTCAACAAAAATAAGGGTACAATTTGTGTATGTACAGACTTCCGTGATTTGAACAAGGCCTGTCTAAAGAATAATTTCCCCACTCCATTTATTGACTAGATTTTCAATGAATGCACAGGCTGTGAGGTTTTTTCTTTCATGGATGGTTTCTCGAGATACAATTAGATACAGATCAAACTCGAGGACCAACATAAAACAAATTTTATCTGTTCGTGGGGTACATTTTCTTATCGCAAGATGAATTTTGTCTTGAAGAATGCTAGAGCCACTTTTTAGCGGGCCATGTCCTTTTCTTTCCATGATCTCAAAAACCTAGTTGAGGCTTACCTGGATGATTTAGCGTCACAATCTCGAAAGAGAGTTGATCATCCCATACACCTTCGACTTATCTTTGAGCGATGTCGCTACTATTGGATTCTCTTGAATCTAAACAAATGCAGTTTTTGCGTGACGTCGGGTCATCTATTAGGTTTCATATTTTCGACAACAGGGATCATGGTCGATCCTTTAAAGGTTGAGGCAATAGTTCAGTTTCCTCCCCCGTGCTTAGTCCCTCAGCATCAGAGTTTACAGGGAAAATAAAACTTTTTACGATGTTCCAGCGCAAACTATGCCAAGATCACAAAATGGTTCATGCGTTTACTAAAGAAGGACGTTCCTTTCCATTGGGATGAAGCTGCTCAGTTCTCTTTCGAGGCATCGAAACGCGCCCTCACGTCTGCCCCTCTGCTTCGGCCACCCAATTATAATAAAGTTTTCTTATTATATTTGGCCACTGCAGAGTCGACCATCGGCATGGTATTGGTTCAAGAAGATGATTTTCTTGAAGAGAACGTGATTTATTACCTGAGCCGAGGCATGGTTGGACTAGAACTCAACTACTCCCATGTTGAGAAACTTGTGTTGGAAGAAGTACACGTTTTCCAATGGTTCCGTCACTATATCCTGTTTCGCAAGACCACCGTCATTGTCATTGTGAATCCATTCCCATATGTGTTGACAGGATACGTAGTTGGCGGAAATATTAGCAGATGGATATTTATCCTCCAGGAATTTGACTTGGATTTGTTTTTGACGAAATCCAAAAAGTCGTTGGTCTTTGTAGAACTCATCTCAGAACTTCCGGTCGAGTCAGGTGATGTTATACCCAAAGAGTTGCCTATTAAAGGAGATATGTTTTTTATCGCATCTTTGGATCCCTGGTATGGAGATATAATAGTCTATCTCCAGACTTTGAAGTGTCTCGCTTCTGCTTCTCGTGACGAGCATCGACGTATATGCCATTAGGCAAAAAACTATCTTATTCTCTAAGACACTTTGTATCGTCCAGGTATATATTGCATCCTTCGAGGATGTCTCACCCATGAGGAAGCAGAACTCGTGCTTAGCGACTGCCACAGTGGAGCATGTGGTGGTCATTTGTCTGGGTTGGCAACAACCCAAAAGATTCTACGAGTTGGTTACTATTGGCAGAAATTAATCAAATATTGTGTTGAATTGATGAAGAAGTGCCACCCGTGTCAAATCTTCTCACGAAAGATAAGGGAACATCCTGCTCCCAAGTTTCCCGGCATCACAGTCGGCCCCTTCACCAAGTGGGGGACTGATTATACTACATGCCACCCCCACTCATCTAGGGGGAACCATTCTATCATCGTAGCAGTAGACTACTTTACCAAGTGGATCGAAGCTATGCCAACATTGAAGGATGATGGAGAGGCAACAACTCTCTTCTTGCTTAATCAGATAATAGCAAGGTTCGACGTCTTGAAAGAGATTGTCACTAACCATAGTAGTCACTTTAAAAGAAAAATGATATTTTAATTAACATCAAAGCTTGGGTTGAGGCAAGAACACTCATCACCTTATTACCTACAAGAGAATGGTCAGGTGGAAGATTTGAATAAGTCTCTCAAGACCATTCTATAGCGAATGATCAATTCGTCCAAGTCAAATTGGCATTTGATGTTATACTCGACATTATGGGCCTACCAAACGTCTGTAAGACTACCACTGGTTTCTCACCTTTTCAACTTGTTTATGGGTTGGAAGCAGTCTTGCCTATAGAATGCCAGATCCCATCTCTTAAGTTGGAAGTACAGTTATTTCCAGATGCTTCACTGCTTGAGGAACACTTATTATATCTCGAGAAGATCGATGAGCAATGACGTGATGCAGTCTTGGCTAACGAGGCTCACAAGAAAAGAGTCAAGTGTCAGTATGATCGGTTCGTTCGTCCTCGGATTTTCTCCGAAGGAAACCTTATCCTGGTCTATGACCAAGATAAGGATCCCCTAGGGGTAGGAAAGTTCAAACCCATGTGGTTCGGACCGTTCATCGTGAAGGAAGTTTTAAATAAGGGCGCTTATCGTCTGGTTGATTTTGAAGGGAAAGCTTTAGTGGAGCCTAGAAATGGGCTCTACCTCAAGAAGTATTACTCATAGGTGGGTTGCCTTGGGTGACTTATTGTACATATGTATAGTTCTTATACATTTTTAGTTTTTGTCTTTTTGGTTTTATGGACATGTATTTTTGAAGTCATCTTTTCACTGTGGTAGATGTCAAGTGAATCAGACGTGTTCATTGGATTTGCGGACGGTGCTAGCCGACATGCTCAGAGGATTACTTATGCAGCTTGGGTGATTTTTACACCTCAAGGCTAGTTGTTATCCTCTGGAGGGATCTGTTTATGTGATGCCACAAACAATGTCGTCGAATACAATGCAGTAATAGAGTTACTTCATGATGCCTTGTTGCATGGTATCTCTTACCTCCGGGTCTACCTAGATGCACAATTGGGTGTGTCCCGGTTAAATGGGGTTTACCGCATTTACGATCCTACTCTATATCGATGATTCCTTAGGGTACATATCTTAGAACATTGTTTTGATTACATTACGTATATCCATGTTCCTAGGAGATTGAATCAAATGACAAATACTCTAGCTAATCAAGTATTATATTGGCATATTGCACACATGTAAAGAAAAGAACACACATACACATGTAAATACATTTGTAAATAAATGTAACCCATAAGACATAAAAAGATGTATATATATATATCGAAAGTATCAGAGTACATAGGTGGGTGCAAGCGTCTCAAAAAATAATGAGTCTCATATATAACGCGGGGCTTATGCCCTCAAAAATATACAAAGAGTGCACCGGGCACAAAAAATAGTCCACCCTAAGCTAAGCACGAGGCTGGTTGGCCCTGCCATAGTGGACTACCGCATTTTCCAAACATCGAAATAGCTGGACCCAGGTTCATGGCACCTGAACAACGTGAGGCTACATAGATGGTGGGAGATCCTCGATCTCGGCCATAGGCACAATACAAGTGAGTGCGGACAGGTTCCACTCCACTCATCTCAAAACTCTCTCAGCCTCTCTGGCTGGAGGTACACCCATTGTTATTTCTTTTCCGATGAATATTTCTGCTACCTCTGGTCATGGACGGCGCCTGCTCCGTGCAAAATCAGTTGGACGCACTGGTCCCACATCTGTACATAACAGATACATAGTTGTCAGGTGCTCTGGTACACATAAAAAATGATATATATAAAATAAATAAAAATTTAAAAAACTTTTAATGCAAAATTTACCTAATTCTCCTCGCTCCACTCCGGGAGGTACGAACATGTCAGGATCTCTGAAGAAGTTGATCCCAACATAGGGGTAATCCTGTATAGTCAGAATCTGCCGAGACCACTAATTGAAAAATGTATCATTGAAGGCCTCGATTGTCCTCGCTCCCCCCTATTGTGGCAACAAAGTTGCCCACCTACACAGTGCTGGGAAGGAGGCCAAGTGCCCCTGTATAGTCTCTTGGGGACTAAGACTGGGTACCCTCTCAAATAAGAAAGAGAAAAGAACAGACATGAACCCAAAGTTCTTGTTGTTCCACCCACGACACTCTTTGAGTTGTCCTTTCATGCTCTCTAGCATGGTTGTACTCCAATCGAACACTCATGCATTTAGGCATCGTACGATGCAATGCATATGCGCCTGCGAGACCTGATATAAAGTCGCGGATCCAGTGATCCACCCAATAAGTAAAACTATCACTTCCAGTGATAGGTTGGCGATTTTGTGGATCGGTACCTGGGAACCCACTTTATCTGTTCCAACTACACAGTTTAGTTTGATCAACTCGGAAATGTTGTGAGGCCTAGAGGGAAAAGCACGAAGGTTGACTGGTTCCCCTCTCCTCGAGAGGCCAGTCAAAAAGTAAATATCTTTAGTCGTTGGAGTCAACCACTATCCCTTGATCATGAAAGCCTATGCATCTGGGTGCTAGTAATCCACCAAGGCATTCAACAGCCTGGGTTGTGCCCACATGAGTGGACATTAAAAGAATTTCCACAACCTGCATTGTTTTAATGCGACGACAACAACAGGGTCTTCCTCGACCATTTAATCAATGTCTTCATTCTCTCTCTCTCTCCAATGGACATACATCCTACAAAATGGCAAGTTCAAAGGAGAGTCAAATGATGCATTTTCAAATTTTTCATATGTTGGAGGATGTACACGGGTTGTATTGGGGATAGTCACATATGTACGCAGGCAAAATTTTCATTGACCGCGTGCATACACGAGCTGTGCTTGGATAGCCCGCATACTTGCAGGGCCGACCATTTTAAAGGTGTGTGCCCCTCCAAAAAACAAAAAGAAATGACAAAAGGAAAATTGGGAATGCAAGAGGGACTAGATTCTACTTACTTGGTCCAAGCGGAAGTTTGTTTCGTCCACTGAAGCTCCCATAATCAACTTCTTTCACAAATGGGTGTTTATGGCATTTTGGTCAATTCTCAATTTGCAATGGTGATAATGAGCTGTCAGCTTCTATTTAAAGAATTTTTTGGCCCTTTTTGTCATTTTTTGACCCCCGTTGTCATTTTTTCTCGCTTGAAAATCATGTTACGTGTTTCTTGAGTTTCTCATTGGATGTTACGATACATTTTACTTTTGGTTTGGAGAACTTTTTGGGAGTTGGGGCACTTTTATGGTCCTTTGGTGAAAAGTCATTTTTTCCAACTTTGTGCATTTAAGTTAGGATTCCACTTCCACTTGTTGCACCTTGTTGTATTTTTCTCTTTATCATAGGATCAAACCCACCGAATTGCGACATGGAACCGTCGTTGTTGCTCTAGAAGTGTCGTAATTTAGTGGTAGAGCCTACACTCACATGGATGCCCTAGGTAGATCCTGATTGCATTTTGGTGTCCATGGCGTCGCTAATGACTATAGGCTCGGGAGTCCTTTTAGTCTTGTCTTGATTACAAGTCTGAGCCTTCACATGTCTATATATTGTCACTCTTGGCCTAACCCTCGGGACTCCCAAAAAACAAATGGGTTTTCTTTTAAGCCCTCTTCATACCCTCTAAACATGAAAATATTGTTGAGCGATTTTGTATCCCTTCACGCTCGCCAAACTAAAATTTGAAGGCATGTCTATTCGATGGTAGTTTACCCCTTTTTCGGTCTGGATGGTCAATTGTATGAACAAAAGTATACTCTAGGAACTTTGGTTCACTAGAAGAGTATTCTCAAGTATAAGTTTAACCCTTTTTCGGGCCCGAGGGACTAAATTTACCAAAAAGGAACCCCCACAGAGTCCATAGTTAAGATCTTTTCAAACTCCCTAAAAGTGAAAAGATCGTCGAGTGAGCTTGTTTCTTCACACTTGTTAAACCGGTCTAGAAGAACATCCATTACAGAGTCCATAGTTAAGTTCGTTTCAGACTCCTTAAAATTGAAAAGATCGTCAAGTGACCTTGTTCTTTCACACTCGTTAATTGGTTCATAAAAACATCTACTGGAATGAGTTTACCCCTTTTTATGGTCTGTATATTAAGGAGGAAAATGGTACGCCTCGGGAGAATCATCTCACCGAGAGAGTTATCCTCAGTAAATTTCACCTTTTTCGAGCTAAGGAGACTAAATTTAGAAAAAGGCAGCAAGTCCATAGTTAATCTCTTTTCAGACTCCTTAAAATTGAAAAGTTTGTTGAGTGATCTTGTCTTTATCACACTCATTAAAATGGTTTTGAATAGACATATTTTCAGTGCTAATGTATCCGTTTTTCGAACTGACTAGACTTTCTTCGAAAAAGGTACCCCAGTGGAGTCTTCTTTTTACGCTTTTTTCAGACTCTCTAAAAAAGAAAAACCACTGAGATTACCTTCTCTAGGTTCATTTTAAATTACATTGAAGGATGTTATCATTGTGTCATGTTAATCACATTTTCATTCCTGCGTCTTTGGCCTAATGTCGGCTCTATGTGGCTCTCAACTTAACCTTTGAAGCATGCCTTATATGCAATCCTTGTAGCACTTTGCCTCTGCGTCTTAACACCTTGACCCATGGAGGAATTTTCCTGAGTGTTCTTTTCCTGCACATGTTTCCTTGCTCTGAGCATCAGTGTGTTCCTTGTGCTTGGAACTAGTATGTTTGCAACACACATTCCTCCTTTGTAATGTAGCAGTCTTTTATTCTTTTTCAAGCTTTCAAAATATTGAAAAAGACAAAAAAAAATTCAAATATACCCCAAAAAGAGGATGGGAAAAGTATTTTCTTTGTATGGAATAACAATGAATCGCCTTTGGAAAAAGAAAATCCTTTTCTTTGTTCATCAAGCTCTGGGATTTAATATGACCTTAGGGAGTTTTTCTCATAACATAGATTTGTGTCCTCCTCCATTTGGTTATTCTTCCAAACATATGGAGAGTTTGTGTTGCCTCCTGCATCGTGAACTTATGTCAATGTCTTCCTTCCTGAGTCTCATATTTCATCATGCTATTGTCCAAGGGAATTTTTACCCAACTTGAGTCATCCCTTCTGTATTTTTTCTCTTGTCCTCATGCCCGACCATCCCAAAAGTCCAATCAAAGTCTTTGCCCAGAATCAATGAAGTTCTCTCCCTGATCACCGAGATCCTCTTGTCTTTTCCCCGACAAGCTTTCAAAGACCTCTAGGTAGTGAATATGTACACTCAAATTACACTCCTACTCAGGTTTAGAATATCTTGAAGTTGTTTCTTGAGCTCTGAAGACATCATCTCGATCCATCAGGCTTCGTTTGCTTCTTGAAAATGGATACTATTCATGTATATATTTTGATTTTGAGATGTAGATCCGTTGTGTATTGTTTACGGCTACACTTTATATAATTATATGACATGGATCTGCAGTGTATTTGATTGGAAGCCATGATTTATTTCATCCCAAGCATGGGTATGCCCGCCTCAGTGAGACAAGTTTATTTTGCAGATGGCACCTACCGAACTCTAGTCCCAGGCTCACTCGCTTCGTACGTTGGTAAAGGTTTGTAATGTATTTCAGCCATCAGATTCTCTTCCGACCTCACACATTAGGGGGCATCTGTTATAACCCTAATTTTCACCAGACATTCATACCTAGCAATAGGCCATCTTACTTACTATTTTTTCCAAGCCAATACTGAATAACTCTTCTTAAAAACCAAATTTTTGAAGATGTACGCACCCTGCACCACTACTTCCCACGTATGTACGCTAGTTGCACCACTGCTTCCTGTGTATGTATGATAGATGCACCATTACAACCCGCGTATACCCACAAAAGTTGCAAAAAATAAAAATTTGCAAGGGAATACGGGATTTTGGGTAGTTTCCTAACCAATTGACCGCCCATGGCTCGTCACCCAACTGAATAACTATATTTTTGGCATATAAAAGAAGGTGTTGGGGTGACATTCTAAGGAGAAGCATGAAAGCAGTGAAGATCTTCCCATTTCCTAATCCCCCCTTGCCCCAAGAATTTACAACCACATTGTTAGTTTGAGCCAGAATTTCCCATTCTTGCCCCTTTTTCCTCATCCATAAACCTATGCCTATTCTCTAGAGAGAAGTGTGAGAGAAGAAGGGTATGTGGAAGCGGTTGGATCTTGGTGAAGAGGATCCTAGGACCGGGTTCGAGGAGCAGTCACCGATATTGTTTTGTAAGTGACATTATGAGATTAATATAAAGAAGTACTTTTGTCGTCCCACCATATGATGTGTTTAATCTGTATGATTGATTTACATTTTGTCATGACATCTAACCCATTAATCCATATATAGAATTCTTGTTTGCGGTTTCTTTTTTGTCTTTTGGTGTATGCAGGTCAGCCTTGGGAGGATATTTGTAGTAGATAAGAGATCGAACGCATTGGGATCAACATCGGACACGAAGTTCAAGGTAAGACTATCGGATCCCTATACTTTGTACTTTATATATGAATATGGGGTGTTGTTGGGATAGTGGTTAAAAGTAGGAGACTTTAGACGGTTAGCTCTGCCTACACTTTAGAACCCTAGTGTAGTCCGTAAGGGGGTTTTCCCACTATAACACCCTCACAAACCCAGATTCACTCGGCATGCCCTGTTCTTAAAATTAAATTAAAATTAAATGGAAACTTTGTATTACATAAATTAAAGGATGACACAGAGATGGGTCACAGTTGATATGATTTTGTTATTGTAACATAGTTAATTTTTAATGATTTGTTGATCAGTAATCATGTTCTTACTCCCTTTCGTTTTATCACTTTTCTACTCAATACAACCCCCTCAGATATCCCAGAACCCTTATTCACCCCCTACTCATTGACAAGTATTAAATGAATTTTATGGATTGGATTGCATGGGTCTGATGTGATTATTGATCCAAACTTTGTTTCATATTAATGAAATGTCATTTATAGTTTGTTTAAGAATCTAGTTGCTAATAAACATTGCACAAAGGATGATCTTTTTCAGTAGAGGAATCCATGGCCGAAATAACAGGGGAAGAGGGAATTTCAATAGAGGTCCTAGAAGGCCAAGATTCTTGATACATTTTGATGCAGATCCACAAGAGTTAAACCCGCTCTTCCAAGCTGTATTTTTCAATTGGATTGGACAAGGGGTAGTCCAACATAGGCCATAAATTCCTCCCTTCAAACCCCAACATGTCCCTAGTATCTTTGTTCCCCCTCATGTTTCATTACAACCTGAAGTCCCTAAGAATGTCAAATGGCAGGAGATTTTTCACCCGACAGTCTCCCAACATCATGGTTGGCCCAATTTGTCTCTACCTGCTCCTCCTCCACCGGTTAACCCAAATTTCCAAATTTCCCCTGCACACTCACTTGTACAATCATCCCACGCAAGCAAGAGAATAAAAACTAAATCTCACCACACGCATGATAAAGGAAAAGTTGTTGTTGCCCCCTCCTCTCCCTCAAGTGATTCAACCAAATTTGTTTCATCCCGCATGCACTTGAGAGATGATTGCTCTCATGTTATCACTGAGATCAAGCGTAAAGGCTCCACACAGAATAAGGCTAATTCAGAAAAGTCAAAGGGAGACAACAACAATAAAGGGAAAATTGCCTCCCAAAGTGGAAAATATGTTTTTTGATTATATTTTATTATTGATTGTTGACAATAGTTGACTGTTGAAGTTTTTGGACAACTTACTATTTTGGATATTTTGGATATTATATTTTTAGATATGGTTTAAAATATCATTGATATTTAATTTTCAAATTATGAGAATGATGATGGGAGCCACAAGGAGGGATATGTTGATTGATTGGTTAGTTGTGTTTATTTTTGTTAAGAAACTAAAGGGAGTCACAAGGGGTCCCACCTACTAGTTATTATTTATTAAATACCCTTATTATTATTATATTAATTATTCCCTTAAACTAAAAGATAGTTGAGTTTTACTTAACATAACTAAAAGAGGTAGTTGAACTACCTCAACTAATTTGGAATGCTTAAAGGAAAAATGAGAAGGAAGAACAAGAAGAAGATAGAAGGAGAAAGCATACTAATGTTTTCTCTAGAATTTTATTGAGATAGTTCAGTTTTCATTCATTCTTTAATTCATCAAAATCCTAATTCTCTTTTATGACAGCAGGGTCCTATTGTAGAAAACAAGATTCAATTCTAAATTATATCATTTAGACACTTGTTTTCAGAGGTGTTGATCTATCTTTAATAGTCTGTGTAGACTTGTATTTTTGCGAATTAAATTACATGACTGATAAAGGATATTGTGCAGAGTCGAGTGGGAAGCAATTTGTGGCAAGCCGATCCAGATTTTAAAGTTCAATTTTTTACTTTCTGTTAGAAGCTCTTTTGTATGCTTTTCATCGGGGACATCTAAGTTTGACTTTGGTCCAAACTCCCTCAGGGATTATTTAAAGAGAACAAATCTTTTTATTTCTTGGAATGAAATAAGTGACTGCTATTTTGTCTCATCTATATTAATATGTGACTTGGTATTTTTTCTTTTATCTCCACATTTAATTTTGCATCTGTTATATTCAGAAAAATATATAAAAATGTTGAATTTTACAACAATATTGTATTTATAAAAAAATAAGACTAAGCCCTTGTAACTAATACTTGTGGATTAGGAGAAAAATTTTGAGGCTATAAACATAGGGTGATATTCCTGTCTATCTTTCCTTAGCCAAGCAAGATCTGAAAATGCTTGAGTACGATTATTTCATTTCTTCTCCTCAACATTTATTTGGCGACCATACTAGGGAGATCTTCCATATCTCTCTCGTTGATTTTTATGCTTTCTTATTATTGAATATATTTACATTTTTGATATTGATTCTTTGACTATTTCATTTTCTAATGAATGTACCTATTGCAAGACATCCCAATATTGAGCCCGGTCTTCAAGATCAGACCATCATTGCTTTAAACTTGTTTAATACCATCTTATATACCACTAATACCCGTTTTGAGCTTAATCGCTCATGGGAAACAATTGAACAAGACATAAGTGCCTAAGAACGTTGGGAAGCTAGACACAGATAGCTTAGGAATTAGCCATAGCTTTATTTTTCCAACAATTTTGATCTTATTTCCGTTTTCTTAAACCCTCATATTTCTAGGAGAAGAAGAGGCTTATCACCAGAAATTAATCATATTTCCGAAATAGGAAAAAGGAATGTAGTGTTGTCAACCCAACAAATTGCTCTAAGGAGAACTTTTTCTGATTCTTCTAGTTCCTCTTTCTCTCCCTTACCTATCATCCATAAGATGGCATCTAGTGGTGGCTCTAGTGGCACTGGAGGTGCTTCTTCATCTTAATATTTAGCTTCATCAGTGATTGGTATCTTATGTAGTCACCAAGTTTGTGTCCAATATACTACAAACCCCGCCAAAGTCATTAAAAAGTACAAGCTTTTTCAGTTTGAAGAAGATGCTACAACTACCCCATGGCATGTTTCCTCCCCTCTTAACCTAGCACCTGCTACTCATCCACTTCCTAAATTCAAAGAGAATATCCCTAGTTTTTTAGGGAATAACATTGTCACTACGAATGAACACTTGGTGGCATTTTATAATTCTTGTCACAACATAGGAGCCTATGATAATGATACTTGTATGTGCTTATTTATGAATTCCCTTGAAGGGAAGGTTGTGTCTGATTTCTTTGATCTTCCTCCTAATATTTTATCTACTTGGGAGGAGTTAGTCTATTGGTTCAAATATACCTATGGCTAATCCAAAATCCCAGCCAAGCAGTTACGGGAGTACAATAACATCACTTATAAGGATGGTGAGACTATCAATTCCTTCAAATTGTGTTTCACAAAATTATACTACCAAATCCCTAAACTCATTCACCCTCATAACCAAATTGATTTCATGCATTATTATAATGCATTACCTTCCCCCTATCATCATAGGCTTGAGGAAAATTCCATTGATAACCTTGGTTCTGCTCTGCACACTTTTTTAGAGTATGAAGAATAGCATGAAAGAACAGGTCTTCCTAAGGGAGACTTATATAAGAAGACATACATGTACACCCTCTTACAGCTTGTACAAGACATGAATAATCGAATGATAATGTATGATAAGAAAGGAAATGTCCCCTCTCTTACCCCTGAAGCTTCATCTTCTTCTGCACCTCCCTTTAGAAATCCAAATGAAAATAATTTTCATCCTAAAGCTATCATGCCTTGTAGTTGGTGTAAATTTTGTGAGGAACACCATGAGGAAAGTACATGTGAGGTAAATAAGAGTGTCAGAGATAAAATATTTGGTAAGAGACCTCAAACTACTATTGTTGTCCTAGAATTTGCAGAGCCAGAGGATGTCATGATCATAAATACTAGGAATAAATCCTATGCTCCCAAAAGAAAATATGATCCTCCCCACACTTCTTCCAACCCAAGATCATCTTCACCAGCTGCTACTATTCAGTTTCATAAGGCTCTTGACAGTAAAGGAACTCCCTCCCTTCTTCCCTCTTCCAAATACAACATTCTAAATCAGTTGGCCAACATCAAAGTAGATGCAACCCTCCTGGACATGGTTGTCGTCCATGAACAATAGAAGCATCTAAAACATTTCATGGAAGGAAAAGATTCGATTGTACCCAATCTCTTTGAATAAGTAAATGAAGAGGATTCGTCTATAAATAAAGTAGGTGTACATAACTTTAGACACCCTATAAAAAAAACTCTGTTTTATATTTCTGTAAAGATTATGGATAAGATTGCCCATTGTTGCCTCATTAACGGTGGTTCGGGCCCAAGTGTAATGTCAAAGATTATTATGGATGAGCTAGGATTATCTTGTACCAATGAAAACCAGAAGCATGCTCTCTTATAATAGTCTACAATAAACGACCATAGGTGAAATCAAGGACGTGACCTTGGTTTTGTGCATGCACCCTGAAATAAGGACAACCCTTAATATTCAAGTAATTGATATGCCAATGGGTAATTACTCGATCATCTTAGGAAAAGATTGGAAATATTTGACAGGTGGATACCTCTCACTAGAAGAGACACACTTATCCATTCCTCGGAGTGGGAAAAAGATCATAGTCTTAAGAGAGGGGAGATTTTCCCCTTACCTAGAAAGTGTTCCACAACCTAATGTAAATTATGTCGAGGAATACCTAGGAGTGTATTCCATATTTGTCGATGAGGAAAACACTACCTTGGAACAAATCGACTTAGACGATGGGATGTGGCATCTACACTTTGATGGTTCATGCTCCAATAAAGGAAATGGAGCTGGTATTATCTTGTACTCTCATGTGGGTAAAATTCATAACTTTTCCTATAGGTTATAATTTCTTGCACAAACGATGTCATTGAATTTGAAGCATTATTGTTAGGCATTGAAAATGCCTATAATCTGGGTTGTGGTCACCTTACAGTTTTTGGGGATTTCGAGCATGTTGTAAACCTTGTACGTAAGATATACTCTCCTAGCAACAAGTTAATGAAATGTTGCACCCAAACTATTTGGGCACTTATCTCGAACTTACTATATTTCAACATCAATCATTTTAAAAGAAAATTGAACTCAATGGCTAACCAGTTAGTTGTTTTTGCAGCCTCTCCTACTCGACAACTTCTGCCAAAAAGACCTGAATGTACCTTTCAATCTCTGTATCATCCACACATCCCTGACAATATAGAGTCATGGTAGGTCTTCCCTAGTGATGATATGTTGTGTGCTTTCATTCAAAATGAACCTTATAAGCCTAAGGAAAGTATATCAATGGAAGATAATAAAATTCCTAAAGGCTTGAATCCTCTAGAAAGTTCATTTTCATCGAGTGATGTAGGAAAAAAAGAGAAAGATAAAGAAGAGGAGATGAAAAGGAAAGTGGGTGAAACCATTCCCTTGAACATTGGAACACCAGAGTCTCCAAATAATGTTAAAATAGGTTCCCAATGTTTTGATGAAGAAAAATTGAAGTTTGCTAAGATGCTTGGTGAATTTTAATATGTTTTTTCTTGGTCTTATGACGAGCATCATGGTTTTGATCCTGCTCTTATACAACATGCCATTCCTATCAAGGAGGGAATAAAATCAGCTAGGAAAAAACAAAGACCCATTAACCTTGCACTGGAAGCAATTATTCGAAAGGAGTTGGAAAATCTTGAAGGCTGGGATCATTTTTCCAGTTCAGTATTCTAAATGGGTTTCCAATTTGGTTCTCGTTCAAAAAACAACTAGTCAAATCAGATTATGGGTAGATTTTCACGCATTGAATCAGGCTAGTATAAAATATCACTTTCCTCTCCCTAATATGGAAATGATTTTGTAGCAGATTACAGGGTCACAGATGATGTCCTTACTTGACGGTTTTTCTTGTTACAATCAAATCAAGGTAAAAAGGGCAGATAAATATAAAACCACTTTTATTACTCGTTGGGGTACTTTTTCTTATGAACGTATGCCTTTTGTCTTATCTAATGTAGGTGCCACTTTTCAAAGAGCTATGCAAATATTTTTTGACGATTTGATCGAAAAGATTATTCGGATCTATCTTGATGACTTAACTGTGTGTTCTAAAAAGCGATCAGATCATTTTGGTCATCTTAAAAGAGTTCTCATGCGATGCAGGAAATTTGGCATCTCTCTAAATCCTTCTAAGTCTATTTTCGATGTTACCAAGGGAAATATCCTTTGACACATTGTCTCTGATTCAAGAATAAGCATTGATCCTAAAAGGATTGTTGTTATCCTAAATCTTCCTGCTCCCACTTCCAAGAAGGAAGTTCAATCTTAACTATGTATGTAGGTTTGTTCCTGATTTTGCTGTGATGGTCAAGCCAATTCATAATTTTCTTAAGCAAGATCATTCCTTTTCTTGGACAGATACTGTCGAAAATGCTTTTGTAGGGCTCAAGAAAGAAATCAGTTCCACACTGGTTTTGGTGAAGCCGGATTTTCAGAAAGAATTTATGGTATATACTAATGCCATAGAGGAAGCAGTTTATGCTATCCTCATGCAAGGTGATGACCAAGGTAATGAAAAACTAGTGGCTTAAATGAGTCAAATCTTGTCTGATGATGAGTTTAAATATTCTTTTATTGAAAATCATGCTTTTGCTCTTCTTAAAGCTGTTGAAAAATTTCTCCACTTCATATTAGGTAAGCACACATTGGTAAAAGTCCCTTTAACCGCTGTCAAGTTTTTTCTCTCACGGAATTATCTTTCAGGGAAGCTTGCACATTGGATTGCCAAGACCCAGGAGCATGATTTAACTATCATGACTTCTAACACCATCAAGGGACATGACTTAGCCCTTCACTTAGCTGAGCATGCTGAAACTAGTGAAGAAATTGATGAACAATATAGTTCTCTATCAGCAATGTTCTACATTGATAATCAAATCCTTCCTGTGTCTGAACATCCGTGGTATAAAAAAATGGTTTACTATTTGAAAAATCAAATATGTCCAGATAACATTGACACTCATCAAAGAAGAAGGCTCTGTCTCGAATCTGTTAGATACGTCATTATAGGAGACTTCTTGTTTAGAATATTTGTCGACGGTATGTTGCTTCACTGTGTAAACAATGAGGAAGCACAAAAACTGTTGCAAGAAACTCATGGTTCTTCAAATTCTGTTATTCATGTAGGAGGCCATTTTTCTGCTAAAACCATTTCTTTTAAGATTATCAGAAACTGATAATATTGGCCTTCAATCTTTAATGATTCTTATCTTTTTTTGAGATCTTGCGACAAGTGCCAGAAATTTGTTTGGAAAGAACGCCTTTCAGCCATGCCTTTATAACCTGTCCTCCTAGTATTTCCTTTTTCAAAATGGGGTTTGAACTTTATTGGTCCTATTAATCCCCCATATTCAGTAGGAAAAGTCTTTATATTGAAAACCACAGACTATTTTACTAAATGGGCTGAAGTTGTCCCGCTTAAACATTCAATGAATGAGTAGGTGATTTCTTTCATTGAAAATAATATTTTTTCGAGTTTTGGTCTTCCTTTGGAAATTATTATAGACAATCGTATCGCTTTTATTTCTTCTAAGCTGACCCAATACTTAGCTAAGTTGGGGTTTAAACATTTTACCTCATCAACTTATTACCCCCAAGGAAATGGGTAGGCCGAGTCTACCAATAAGAACCTTGTAAGAATTATCAAAACGCTCATCGAAGATAAGCCTTGCCAATGGCACACTCTCCTCAGTTACTCCCTTTGGGCAGACCGAGAACCCACCAAGGTGAGCACTGGTTACACTCCTTTCCATCTTGTTTATGGTCAAGAAGACATTCTTCCTACTGAGATGGAACTTTCCTCCTTAAGGTTAATGCTACAGGTCAAAGAATAATATTCTTTTGATGTTTCTCAAAGAATTAGTGCACTTTTGTCTTTAGAGGAGAAAAGGACATTTTCCTTGGATAACATAAAAAGAAGACAACAAACTGTTAAAAAATATTTCAACAAGAGTGTTAAAACTATTAAATCTAAAGTCAATGAGAAGGTATTGTTTTGGGATTCATCTCATGATGATAGAGGAAGACATTCAAAATTTCAAAAATTATGGTTGGGTCCTTTTAAGATCACTTTTGTTCTGGGTGCAAATTCTTATATTCTAAAGGACTTACAAGAGCAATTGTTTTCCTACAATACTAATGATTCCCACTTAAAACATTACATGGAACCAACTTGAAGAGTTTAATGTTGTTTGGATTGTTTCTGTATATTAGTAGTTTTTCATTTTTGATTTCACATCAATAGTTTTCCATTTCTTCTATTTCATTTTCTGTCATTTCATTTATTCTTATTTCAATTTTGTTGTTTCATTTTTGTTACGACATTTCTTTCTTTTTGTTCTTTTGACTTCGATTTTTGTCAAAAATAAAATGTTGGATCAGTTTTTCCACAGCAACGCTTCTGCAAAGTATTGTTAATCAATAACAATCAATATTACACAGTTGCCATGATGTTCCCCTTGAAGGAATCATTGAAATTGTTATCTACTTTCACTGTTGTTTTATGAGATAGTTGGTTTTATCTTGCTTTTGCTTTCCTTTTCTTCATCCATTTCGAGATTCAAAAGAGAAAGTTCAAAAAAAAATTCTTCTTCAAGTCAAGAACAATTTATGGTTGAATGATTATGCTTACAAGGATAAACCCCCTCATACTTAACACTTTCCATGAGTTATTCCCAAATTCCCGGTCATTTTTCCATTAAATCCGCTCACTTCCCCCTGTTGCATAATCGTTATGATTTATATCTTCTTGATATGATGTTACTTGATCTGCAAAACCAAACATTCTGAGTTCTTAATCTGTTGGAAACAGATTTCCCTATGGAGTCGCCAGTTTGTTGACGACTATAATTGTAACGATGAATTCCACCCTCAAAGTTTTGCTAAGGCCCTATTATTAAACTAGTAGGTGGGACCTGCTTGTAGACTAGAGGCACAAGGATAAACATATTATACATGTTTTGATGCTTTTTTTATGCTGCCTACATAGTCCTACATTTTTTTTACGATGCGGTCTTGGTTTCATCTGAAATGATAATAGGTGGATGATGCATTTTTCTAGAATGATTTTGTGATACAAAACAGTGATATGGTTATGAGAAGCATGTTATTTACAATTTCTATGATTTTTCCTTGTCACTAATCCTTGTGATCGATCACCTAGCCACACATATGCAAGAGATATTGTAATGGCATCATAATCAAAACAAAGGAAAAAAAACCTATGAAAAAATCCTAAAGGGAAAGAAGTTATATGTTTGAGCTATAATAAAGGACCATATGCAAGTTTTAATGGAAAGGTAAAAGAATATTAGTGTTAGTCCTAACTATTATGCTATTGTTGGTTAGTGGACTATGTGAATTTCATTCAAATTGAATGGGCTCATATAGCATTGTAATATGTATTATGGCATGGAGTCATGGAAAGGGTTAACGTGTAAATGATATTGGGTGGTGCACTATGCAATGGACATCGTCACAGATTTCACGATGGTTTAGCATTGAATACATGGTTTAATTGTTGGTGAATGTCATGCTTGTTGGGTTGTCTCGTACTTCGAACTGAATAGGCCAGGTGAGGGAAGCGACGTGCATTTAATGCACATCACCCTAGCATTGTTCCATTGTTGCATTTTTCTCTCTATTGGTTGTGAAGCTCTGCATTTTCAGTCTCTTAGAAGAAAGAAGTCTCGACCAACTTTCCATTTAAGCATTTTTCCACAGGTATGATTCTCTTTCTCTCCATCCATGAGGTATTCTTTGTTGTATGAAAAAATGATGGCTCAGTGATGCTTGGATTATGTGTGTTCTTGAGAATTTTGACTGTGTAGATGTGTGTTATATCTCTCTGTGATGACTGTAAAAATTTTGGGATTGCAAACAAAAGAATTGGGTATTTTAAATTGTGCATTGATTGGTTGTTCGGTCATTTTAATATCATGATGGGTCTCTGTGGAATAATAAGTGAATGGTGGTACATAGGGATCTGTGTTGATGATGGAGGATTTCGTTCTATGGATTACCGTCGGTCATTTCATTCCAACACAATCATGATTGTAACCTTTACCTAGTTGCAGAGGGATTGCCAACAATAGCTGTGTTATTTATTCAAACCCCAAGTCATGGTCATTGGCATATTCTTACTATTGTTTCACCGAAGTATCCCAAGATCCAGTCTTGAGATGCCCTAGCATTAATATATGCTTGTATAGTCATGGATTCATACAAGTTCTACCTTAGCGTTATGTCAAAATAATGTGTGCGTCCTCATTGGTGTTGTTGTCAAGTTGTTCGGCTCTTAAGTATTGGATAGAGATGTTATATCTTTGTGTCTTCTTTTAATAACTGTCATTGTTCAATTAAACTTCACCTCTCCTATGCAAGTGTTAAACACACCATCTGCACTAGGTTATTTTACTCTGCTTTCCTTTTCTCTCCTTGAGTGTTGATCAGTGGTCTCTTCCAAGACTTGGAGTAATAAGTAAGACTGTGGGGCTCACTGCTGTGTATTTTTTGAAAATTATTTTTTCATGTGGTTGATATAAGTCTCGAAACACCATCAACTCTCTATGTTATTGTTAAAATATGAACGCGCTTTTGTTGTCTTCCTGCATTTGTTTTTGACAGAGCTTGATTTAGACTCCAACTGTCTTTTCTCTCTTCGGGCACCCTCTGGGTTGTCAAGTATTGGTTTATCAATGAAATGGTTATGGAGGTTTTTAAAAAAAGAAACATGCTCTATCGTTGAGTCTCTGTCTCATCCTTCTATGATTGGTTGAATAAATAAAAATGGGAACATGGACTTGCATACAGTCGAGAGCTGTCTTCTTTTCGTTATGGTTTCACTCACTGTGTTTTTACCAACATGGTCTTGATTACATATGGAAACACCTGTGTGGTTTTTCCAAGGCTCGATGAGGGTTATGGTCAGTTTAAACAATGATACCTGTGTGTAGTTGGTTATGTTATCTTCATATATTATATTGGATCATCGTACAGATTACCAATAGTTTTAAAAGAAATTTATACAAACAAAGATAAGGCTCAGGTTTTATGGTTGGTTGATTGTTGTTTCATTGCAAGATATTGTCGATTGATATGATGAAGACTATGTATAATCAGACATATTTTGAAGTCTGTTTGTATTTGAAAAGAGACATGTGTATTTTTTTTAATTGGGCCCGATTGTAAATTGGTAAATAGTGGATGTGGATTATTTTCGTGATGCATTATGGATTATCAGGGATTATTCATTATTCACTCCCTACTCATTGACAAGTATTAAATGAATTGTATGGATTGGATTGCATGGGTTTGATGTGATTGTTGATCCAAACTTTGTTTCATATTAAAGAGATGTCATGTATGGTTTTTTTAAGAAGCTTGTTTCTAATAAACATTGCATACAAGATGAACTTTTTCAGTAGAGGAATCCATGGCTGAAATAACAAGGGAAGAGGGAATTGGAACAGAGGGCCTAGAAGACCAATATTATCAATACATTTGGATGTTGATCCATAAGAGTTAAACCAACTCTTCCAAGATGGAATTTTCAATTGGATTGGACAAGGGGTAGTCCAACCTAGGACAGAAAGGCCTTCCTTCCAACCCCGACATGTCCCTAGTATCCATGTTCCCCCTCATGTTTCATTACAACCTGAAGTCCCTGAGAATGACGAATGGAAGGATACTGTTCACCCAGCAGTCTCCCAACATCGTGGCTAGCCCAATTTGTCTCTACCTGCTCCTCCTCCATCGGTTAACCCAAATGTACAAATTTCCCCTGCACACTCACATGTACAGTCTTCCCACGTAAGCAAGAGACTCAAACACGAAGCCCACCACACGCATGATAAAGGAAAAGTTGTTGTTGCCCCCTCCTCTCCCTCAAGTGATTCAACCAAATATGTTTCATCCCGCATGCACTTGAGAGATAACTTATCTCATGTTATCAGTGAGATCAAGCCTAAAGGATCCACACAGCCTAAGGCTAATTCAAAAAATTCAAAGGGAGACAACAACAACAAAGGGAAAATAGCCTCCCAAAGGGGCAAATATGGTTTTTGAGTATATTTTATTATTGATTGTTGAGAACAGTTGACTATTGAAGTCTTTGGAAAACATACTATTTTGGATATTTTGGATATTATATTTTTGGATATGGTTTAAAATATCATTGATATTTAATTTTCAAATTATGAGAATGATGATGGGAGACACAAGGAGGGATTTGTTGATTGATTGACTAGTTGTGTTTGTTTTTGTTAAGAAACTAAAGGGAGTCACAAGGGGTCCCACCTACTAGTTATTATTTATTAAAGACCCTTATTATTATTATATTAATTCTTTCCTTAAAATACAAGATAGTTGATTTTTAGTTAACTTAACTAAAAGAGGTAGTTGAACTACCTCAACTAATTTGGAATTCTTAAAGGCAAAATGAGAAGGAATAACAAGAAGAAGATAGAAGGAGAAAGCATACTAAGGTTTTCTCTGGAATTTTATTGAGATAGTTCAGTTTTCATTCATTCTTTAATTCATCAAAATCCTAATTCTCTTTTATGACATCAGGGTCCTATTGTGGAAAACAAGATTCAAGGATG
This sequence comes from Picea engelmannii, assembly GCA_009831015.1. Classification (NCBI taxonomy): domain Eukaryota; kingdom Viridiplantae; phylum Streptophyta; class Pinopsida; order Pinales; family Pinaceae; genus Picea; species Picea engelmannii. The sequence goes on along the minus strand of ML787460.1, from coordinate 542,230 downwards.
AATTACATCATTCATACACTTGTTTTGAGAGGTGTTGATCTATATTTGCTAGTCTTTGTAGACTTGTCTGTTTATGAATTAAATTTCATGACTGATAAAGGATATTGTGCAGAGTCGAGTGGGAAACAATCTGTGGCAAGATGATCCAGTTTTTAAAGTTTAATTTTTTACTTTCTGTCAGAAGTCCTTTTGTATGGTTTTCATCGGGGACATCTAAGTTTGACTTTGGTCCAAACTCGCTCAGGGATTTTTGTAAAGAGAATGATTCTTTTGATTTCTTGGAATGAAATAAGTGATTGTTATTCTGTCTCATCTGTGTTAATATGTCACTTGGTATTTTTTATTTAGTATCCACATTTACTTTTGCATCTGTTATATTTAGAAAATTATATAAAAATGTTGAATTTTACTGCAATATTTTATTTACAAAAAATCATCCTAAGCCATTGTAACTAATATTTGTGGATTAGGCCCGCACGGGTGTAGATGGATTGGCAAGTGCCGTGTAAATGGAAGGAAATTTGTAAAATGAAGTCTCATGTTTGATTCTCATTCAGATTTACTCGTGCGCCATTCTTGTGGGCTGGGTGGTTGCACCTGGGGTTATAGTGGTAGCCTATGGGGATCGACCTCGTGTCACATGAGTACGAGAACTGCGAGTTGTCGATTCCCC